>JABUQX010098622.1:0-22500 GCA_015478945.1 Trachelipus rathkii
ATCTAAATATTCTATTTTACCAAGTGTTATAAATGGAGTACTATCAATATTATATATATATATATATATATATATTATACTTATAATATATTAATATATATAATTAATATATATATATTACTATATATAATATATAATATAATTAAATATAATATTTTATATATATTTATATATATATAATATATTTATTATATATATATTATTATATATATACTATATATATATAATTATAATATATTATATATAATATATACTATATTATACTATATAATATATATATAATATATATATTAATATTATTATATATATTATATATATATTTTATTATATATATATATATATTAATACATATAATAATTATATATTAATATATATACTAATATTAATATATATATTATTAATATAATTTAATTAATATATAATATATATATATATATATAATATATAATATAGTATATATAATATTTCTAATATATTATATATTATATATTCAATATATTATATATATATATATATATATTTATAAATATATATATATAAATATATATATATTATATATATATATACTTATAATATATTATATATATATATATATATTAATTAATTATATAATCATATTTGAGAAATTTATTTTTAGTTATTTAAATATATATATATATATATATAATATTAAGATATATATAAAAAGGATTCTCTCTTTAGATGTAAAGTTACACTTTGGAGAAGTGTATATAATTAAAGCTCGATATGCCTATATATATATAATATATATATATAATTATTCTAATATATATAATATTTATATTATATATATATATATATATATAATATTATATTATTATATATACTTAATAATAATATATACTATATATATTTACTATAATATAATATTATTATTAATTAATTAGTATATATATATTATATATATTATATATAATATTTATATATAAATTAATATAATATATATATATATTTATTGTTATTATAATATATTTAATATATATATATCTATTAATTAAATAATAATATCTATATATATAATATAATTATTAATATTAATTACTATATATATAATATAATAAATTATTTATAATATATATATATTATATATATATATATATATTATATATATATATATTATACTATATATAAATATATTAAATATGATATAATATATTATTTTATATAAAAATAATATAAATATATATTATATTATATATATATTATTAATATTACTATAAATAATAGGTATCGTATATTAAGCATTATAATAAGTAATGAAATGAAATAATATTATAGATAGGTGTTACAAACCTATGTGATAAATATAAATGACTAGTGAATTTGTATATATGATTATTAGTATATTTAATATTGTTTGATTTAATAGCAACCATGCATTATATGTGAGGTGCAAAACAATGTGCTACTTCTTAGTCTCTTTAATTTTGTGTGTCGTTTCCGTCATAGTTTGTGCTGTCTTTCTCAATACGGGGTGCCAACTATACTTATTCTATCTTTCAGTATAAACAGATCATTGGACTCAGACATGATTGTTCATTTTCTACACGTCTCGCTTCAATATGCTATGCAGATGAACTAATCTATACGATAATACTTGTTGACCAATATTTTATTTTATTACTGGTTCAATTGTGAAAAATCTTATTTGCCTCTCGCGATTAATTTTACTAAATGGATTTTAAATTATTTTATAGCATATACTCGTAATCTTTTTATAGTATACATGTGCATGTAATTACTTTTGAGATGTTAGAGATGGAAATTTGAGTAGTAGAGTAGAGCAAATCATATCCGTGATATTTAAACTCTAATAAAAACTTTCAACTTCACATATAACCATTTAGACACTGCTTGTTATACTCTACCCAACCATTTTTTATATCTAACTTACTTGCGTAAGTCACATGAGGGTGCCAACTGGCTTTTCTATGATATTACTGTGGAATTATGAGTTATCTTCCCACGCGTCTCTTACTGGTTTGTTTTGTGATGTCTCTTTTTCCAGCATCTCCTTTCTTGGTGTGAAATTATCTGTGATTCAATCTAGTAGTTATGCTTCTTTCGCTGTTCTTTATTATATCTACGCTTTCATATATTAAGTATCTCGCATCTGACCGGTACACTTGTCAGCAAATTTAAACGCTTCTAGTGAAAATAGGGATTTGATTTCGAGCGCTCTCTCTCTTCCGCTCATTATTTCGCATATGATAGTTAGTTTATTATTCGTTGGGCACGCTCACATGAAAACAGCGGACTCGTGAAACGTCGTTGATGTGATGGTTTTTACTTTTTGTGAAAATATCTTATATATTTTAATGGAAGTTCGCACATATGAAATTTGTGTTTCATATTATCATATACAATAAGAAATGTATGATAAAGAAATAGAAAAGATTATTCTAGAAATTATAATAATAAAATTCGATATGATATACACTTAAGTATAAAATAATAATTATATCTACTAAACTTATTATTAATTTTTACTTAATATAAGTAGCTATTTATTATATTTATTCAATTCAGTTTTACTCATTTATAAGATAAGGTATACAATGTCATCTATATATACCTATCTTTGTAGTACTATTACTCATATACTATATAACTATTATAATATATCTTATCATATATATATATATTAATAGTATATATAATACTATATATATAATATTCTTTTAAATAATTTATAAAATTTTCCATTTCGGAATATATGTATTTAAATAAAAATTATTAATTAATATACTATATTATATAATTTCTTGTTATATAATTTTGGTTTTATAGAGAAAAAACGTATTGGGGAAAAGCCTGTTTGTTAGTTATCTAGGTCATAAACAAAAAACATAACACAAAAAAATGTCTTATTAGATCTCAACGACCTACGCATCACAACGAGTTGCTAGGAGCGCAGCGGGCTCATCAACGAATACTAGGAGTTCTGGCTTAAGACTGCGAGACTTTTTTTTCCATCTTCTCAGTTGATCGCAGCTAAAATACAAGTTTGGCTTCGGGCATATGTCACCCTTGTATGGATTCCTGCTAGAATCTCTTATTTCATAGGGGCGTGCGTATGGGCATCTGAGTTCTCAGATTCGCCTGCTATCAAGTGAGATTTGGGGCTTCTAATAGGAGATCAAGGTACAAATTATGCGTTAATTATCCTTACATCGGGTTTAGAAGAATACTTTCAAGATTACTTTCTTTGAGGCATTTAACTACTTTGCGGCTCTTGCGTTACTGTTCGCTTGTGCTATAATATATTAATTCTTTTTTCTATAGGTACCAACAGCAGCGGAGGGTGGCCATGAGGGAAAGGATACAGATGTATCACTGCCGTACCTGGGCTACCTCTCATATATAACCGGTGCCCATCCAGCACTAAGGTTTGCTGTGTTTGAACACGCATTACAATGAGCTATTGTGTTGATGATAGGTAACTCAGGATGTTGCTGGCGGTGCTTCTATCTCATCGCACATCTTGTTCTGTGGAATTCTACTTCCATTTTAATTGTTCCTCCTGAATTTTAATCTTCATCCCAATCTAATATAAGAACACCAGTGAGTCATGTAATAATTGTAGCTTCTGTCTGGGACGATTATGAATTTTACTATATAGCGTGACTAGAATCTTCTAAGAGACGTAGTTTAATTTATACACACTTTCATTTGAATTATAGGGTTTGACACCGTGTATGGTTAGGTGACAGCTGTAAAAAATAAAAAAGTTTTATATATAATATAATATATATATATATTAATTATTATATATATTAATATTTATTAATTATATTAATATATATAATATATATATATTATATATATTTTAATATATATTATATATTAGAAATATTATATATATTTATATATATATATTATATATATATTATATATATATATATATATATAGTATAATATATAATATAATATATAATCTTTTTTTTTTTAAGAGTCTAAAGGCTAAGAAAGAAGAAAAAAAAAAACTGCAAGTAAAGAAATAATTTATTAAAATTTTCACTGATGAGCATAATTATCCCTTGAACTGGAAAGTTATATTCGTACGAGCTCAGCTAGCACCCGCAATATAACTACGCGCTAACCCGTCAGGGTGCCGTGGCAAAAAAACAGTTATTGAAATACCACTGGTTTATAGCTATAAATTTCAGAGCATTAATATATATCAAATTACACTGAACATAATGATTTTTTGTAATCTTTTGGTAAAGCTGGACTACATTTCTTCACAATAAAAGAAGAAAAGTAAGATTCTTTATAATGATTATTGCTTAGTAATTAAGTGAGCCGAATATAGAGGAGTTAGCAATTAAAGAAAACATTATGTAAAATAAAATATATAATAATATATATATTATATCATATTATATTATATATAATATATATATATATAATATATATATATATAATAATATTATTAATATTTACTATATACTATATAATATTTTTATTATTAATTATATACTTTATTTTAGGATTATATATACTATATATATTTTGTTATTGGGACATATGTACATTTATAGCTATTATTCTATAATAGATAATATTATATATAGGGTATTGGGGACCAATAATTAATAATATATATATATATTATTATTCCCTTTTATTCCATTAATTATAATCTTAGTAATATATATATATATATATATATATTATATATATATATATATATATATTATAATATCTTTTTTAAAGAAAACACAATTTTTTTTTTCTAAGACACACACTCATATATTAAAGTTTTTAGGGTTATAATATTAACTATACTATTATATAACTCTATATATATAACTATATAATATAAACTATATATATATTATATTAATCTAATATATATATATAAGAAATTATATTAGAATTCTAGGGAATTTTACTAATCTTAATGATAAGGCGAACTACTGCCAACACAACTCCATACATGGGTGAGATTTAACATAGATGGTGCCGATATTCTTCAAACTTTATTCTAAGACGTTTCTGGATTGTAACTTACAGAATCCATACCTCATGATTAGAACCTAAAAATAAAATATAAAACTTTCAAGATTAAAATTAGGTAATTAGTTTATATATCAGTTTAACAATATATATATGACTAATATGAGGGTATGAAAATAATAAAATATAAAATAAATAATAACTGTAAATAATCATTAATGAAAATAAAATTTAAAAAATGAAAATAAAATAGAAATTACTAAATTTATTGACTAAGAAATGACAATTAAAAATAATAAAAGTTATAGTGGTGTAACTAAAATAATAAAAATAGATAAATAAAAAGGGAATAAATAAATATAATATAATAAAATAAATCACCATAAAATAATAAAAATAATAAATCATAATATGAAATATAAATATATAATATAATAAATATAATACATAATTAAAATAATAATTAAATATAAATAATTATAATATAATAAATAATAATAATAATATAATAATATATTAAAATAATCACGAAAATTGACAAAATTACCTATTCATTTATAAATAGTCTATTATTAACGTTTATTTCTTGGGCCGGAAGAAGCAAGACGTATACAGAAAGTATAAAAGATTAAACTATGTAACAAGATAGTTGGTTGTTATATCTTATATCAAATCGTGTGCAGTTGGGCAGAGCTTGAAGTGATATTTAGTTAGGGACGGAGACTGTGTTATAAATAAAGATTCTGATGATGCGACATTCTTTTATGGAATTATAAAAGGTTTCATAGATTGTAGAAATTATTGTTTATGAGGGACGGGTGGGGATGATCGTTTCTGTGAATGCACATGGTCCGCAGGATTGAATACGAATGTTTCCGTGATTTGGTGTATTTAGGTAGGACACTTAAAAACCTACCGTTCATTTGACCGAGATATCTCCCCCTTATGCTTTTCTACAATTCTCGAATCGTGAGTGATAGGGTAGGTTTTCCCTATGTAGCAGCGCCGTGACGTCCTGCACACTGATATTTATTACACGAAACATTAGTTTATACAGAAAGCAGAGATATTGGAATAGGGCCGTATTCTTGTTAAGGAGGTGGGACAATTAGAAAACTCTTATGCGCTCAATGCGGTATTAGACGAATATAAGATTTTTGATGTTTCAATATTGTTGGTGTAGGTTCTCAGTCTCATGTGAGCATCAATCCATATGCAGATTTTAGTAGATCTATAGTTGGTTCTTGTAGGCATACAATAGATGAAGTGGGGATTTTGAGATAAAATTGACAGGCTCTATAACGGACTGAAAGAGGGTGAGAGTTTTATAGGACGATTATTTAGATGATCGTTCCAAATAGGAAGCTTTGAGAATCTTATCAAAAAATGTAAGAGGGGGAACTAGATTGTACCGACAGAAGTTCTGGTCAGATAGCACACTTACTGAGTGGAACCGGTCAATCTGAGCATTATCTTTGTTATGTCCACAGATACTCAGACATAAAACTAATTATTAAGTTTGAAGCGTAGGGAATGAAGCTGAAGAAGTTAGTAACACAGATGTAGAATAAGTGAAGGACTTTAACGCAATAATAAAGAAAGGGTTACGGAGAAGCGCCATAAGGTGTTATGTTACGACTCAGATTGGGCATCATGAGAGGGATAGGCGTACTGTTTGGTTTCTAGTTCATAGGTGATTTGTTAAAATATTTGGGTGTTTTATATGTTTATAGATAGTATCAAATTGTTGCAGAGGTGATGATTGATCTTTTGAATATGAATGAAGCAATCGTCGAGTATCTGCGGTAAATATAAGGGGTTTGAAAGAGGGGTGCGCACTGTTCCAAACAATGAGGCTTCATGGGATGTGTGAAAAGCATTTGCAAAGGCTGGGCCGAGCGGTGATCCATCGCCATGCCATCGATCTGTTGGTGAAGAATGTTGTTAATACTTAGGCACATCGGTGTCTTCCTGGCCAATTTCGTAGAGTATAATTTGAATGAGTAGATATAATATTAAATTTTGAGAGGGATCTATATTTGGGAGGTAAATTATGTTTAAATGGACTGAGTTATAAATTGTTGTAGTTTCTCACAATTGGATGTTTGGTGTATAGGCGCACTCTATATTCAAACCTACTGGCATGGAAACACTGATCGAAAGTACAACTGGCCTCAACTCACACTTCGGATGAAGTGAAAGGTATCTCTGATCGTGAAGAGGTTGTTTGTGATGGTTTTGAGGTAAGGAATTAAAAATTAGCGAGTTTGAGGTAGGGGAAATTGATGCTGGATAAAATGGGACGGAGTGGCGTGTTAGGTCTTGTGGATTTTTGGGTGAGACGCATAAATGGTCAGGGATTGTAAACATGAGATTAATTGAGATCGAGAATCAGGGAGATGGGAAAGGCATTCAGTGTTGTTAGGTTCATAATGAAATTGTTTTTCTGATATAGTTTCAATTTTTAAATGATGTCTGGTAGTCTTATTTGAGATCTCTTAAAATATCTAAGAGGTTTAATCTAGAAAATATTAGTATGATCATATCTTTATCCTTAACATAATTATATCTCTCATCTTTTCAGGACCACACGGCCCTTCCTTTGGTCTGGTCTCGTCTATTATAATGGATTGAGTCACGTCCAAGTAGTTTAAGGGTTAAAGAAAAATTCTTATGTTTAAAGACGGGGGAGAAAAGTTTGTGTCCTTTAAAGTTATAAAAAATCGATTAGCGACAGATTTAATATTATGAATGGCATCTCTAGTAACACTTTCAGAGTTCGGAAATGGGTAAAGTTCAGTCAACTGTGTACACAATCTTTCAAATTGGCAAAAATAATTGATAAAATTAAGTTTAAAACAAGGGAGTTTAAAATCAAGACCAAGTGCAAGGATACGTTTCTCATCCAGGGACAGAGTTCTACTACTAAGATTGAATATGACAGCATCGGGATCTATGTTTAGGTTGTAGTTTAAGCCAAGTCGTGACAATTTGCGTTCATGACGGTTTTTAGTAGAGGATGCAAAAGATTTGATATTATTATTAATAAGGTGCCTCAAATGATGAAAGTCGAGGTATGAAACGGACTGTTTAGGCGAGTTTGTAAGTTCCGTAATTTTAACTGTATATTGATTTATTAGGCGTTGCTTGAATTTGATTTCCAAGCTAAGTAAAGAGTTAACCGTTTTTCTATAGAGAGACGTATTATTTAAGTCTTTTCTATATAACCTAAACCTCATAAATTTTTATTATTACTATTATTATTATTACTGTGAGGAAGTGAAGCGTCACATTCTGCCTTTGGCTAGCGTTCTTCCCTAAATTTCTCGCAGGTTACGATAGTATTTTTTCGTAGAACAGCATTGGGTTGTAGGATTTCGTAATATAATGAATATCTTGATTTCTAGGGATCTAATCTTAATGATAAGGGCGAACACTGCAACAACACCATACATGGAGTGAATTAGACAAGATGGTCGTATTCTCACTTTATTCTAAACGTTTGGCAGGATTGTACCATCCCATCCTATAGTAGATCCTTAAAATAAAATTAAACTAAGATTAAAAATTGGTACGTATATCCCGTCGTTAAACTATAAATAAATAAACATTATGTAAAATTGATGAAAGATAAAATATAAAAATATAAATAAATAAACATAAATGAAAATAATATAAAAATGAAATCAGAAATACATTTAATGACTAAGAATGACATATAAAAAATAATAAAAGGTAGTTATATGGGGTTACTAAAAAATCAAAAATGAAAATAAACACGGGAATAAAATAAATAACAATAAAATCACCATAATAAAATAATAAAATATGAATAAAAGTAATAAACTTAATTAATTAATAAATCATAATAGGGTAATCATATATAATTACATAATTCAATATTAGGGAAATATTAATCTTAACTTGGATAAATAAATATCACGAAAGGTAGAATCATTCACGATTAAATTGTCTTATATATTATAATAGTTTAACCCTTATTGATTAACAACCACAACAAGGTAATTGTATCCAAACATACGTCGATGACGTTAAGCGACGACATTGATGCAGAAAGCATAAACGATTAAACTATGTAACGAGATAGTTGGTTGTTTTATCAAATCGTGTGTAGTTGGGACAGGTAGCTTGAGTTGAATATTTAGAAGGGGGACGCGAAGATCATGTAGCTATAAATAAGAAAGTAATTTAAGAAATTCGTTGATTTGTTTATGTCACTTTCAAAATAATAACTATAAGTTGTGAAATACTGAGATGGACAGAAGTAGCCAGTTCGAGAGCGAGTTCTTTACTGAACTTTTGCACTTGATTAGTTTTCACAGGTATCGCCTATCGAACCTTTAGAATGTAGGGAAATTTCAAGCGCAAAAGATGCTTTTCAAAATTTGAATCATTTCACTTCTAAGGGAGGTTTTCCCTATGTAGCAGGCGTGACATGATCACTGCAGCCTGATATTATTTTTTAACCACGACCTTATGATTTCGAAGCAATTTGGGAATTATACCGTTCTTTAAGGTGGATAAAAAGAATCTTAAATGACTAAAAGGGATTAGACGAAAATAAAGTTTTGAAATTATATGTGGGTAGGCAGAATAGTCAAGAATATTTTATCCTAAGAGATTTGTAACGATCTGTGGTTATTTGGGCGAGGAAAGGGATATTATGAGATATAATTGAATTTAAGTTTTAGGTGAGCTGAAGAGGTATGATGAGTTATTAGGACGAAAGATTGATCGTCCAAATATGGAAGTTGTGATACTTATCAACATTGTAAGGAGGGGAGAACATTATGCCGAAATCAAATATAAATATTACAAAGAAGTTTTACTTAGATGCACATATAACTTCTGAGTGGAAATTTGCAGGTCCAAATCTGAAGCAATATCTTTGTATGACCGATCAAAATCAGTACATTAATACTATTAAGTTTGAGCGTAGGGGAATGAAGCTGAAGAAGTTAGTATCCAAATTAATAATTATAGTATAATAATACAGGATAGTAGTAAGAAGGCTTACGATATGTTAGAAGTTTTACAGCGAAGCGGCCATTGTGTTATGTTCGATTTAGATTAACTCTTAAGAAGGGAAGGCAGTCTGTTATTATTTTGAGTTAAGTACAATCTGAAAATTTATTAAATAATTGTAGTGATGTTTTATATTGGTTAGATAGTTCCAAGAATTGATGCAGGGTTGTAGATTGATCTTATATGAATACTGATTGAATAGCAATCGACCCGGAGGTATCTGCGGTAAAATTAAGGGTTTGAAGAGGGTGTGTGATACTAGTTCCAACTCAAATAGCTTATGATGATTGTGAGAAAAGCATTATAGCAAAGGCTGGGCCGAGCCGGTTGATCCCCATCGCCATGCTCATCACGATACTGGTTGGTGAAGAACGTGTTGTTTAATTAAAAGGAAGTTAAAATAGGGTGTCTTCCAGATGGCAATTGTAAGAAGTTTTTTGACTGAGTAGATACGAACATTAAAATTTTAGAAGAGGGATCATATTTATTGGGAGTAATTAATTTTAGTAAAATGGACTAAATAATAATAAATTGATATGTAATAGTTTCAACCAAATGTATTTGTGGTGGTGTAAGGGACTCTAATTAATATCAAAACTGGCCGAAAACAACTTAGATCGAAAGACAATATAACCCCTTAACTCCTATTCAATGAAAGTGAAAGGTATCATCTGATCGTGAAGAGTGTTGTTTGATGATTAGGTTTGAAGGTAAGGCATTAAATAATTTTAAGCGAGTTATTGTAGTTGGAAGCTATTGATTAAACCAGCTCCAATACTCTCAACCGTATGATACCGCGAATTTAGTAAAAACCGGAGACCATCAAATGGATCCACTTATTTGATATGGTCCAGGCGATGGCGAGCATCGAGAGGCAGGGCTTCGGGAGCATTGCACAGTAGGATTTTTAGATTACTCTAATGAAATTGTTTATTATTTAGTTTCTCAATTTTTAATGTGTTTGAAAGGTATAATATTGAGAATTTATAATATATTAGAGGGTATCAGAATAAGATGAGTCAATTTATTCACATAATTAATTCCTATCCTAGGAACCAAACGCCCTTCCTTTGTCTGGTCTCGTTATTATAATGGATGAGTCACGTCCAAGTAGTTTAAGGGTTAAAAAATCCTTACGTTTAAAGACGGGGGAGAAAAGTTTGTGTCCTTTAAAGTTATAAAAAAATCGATTAGCGACAGATTTAATATTATGAATGGCATCTCTAGTAACACTTTCAGAGTTCGGAAATGGGTAAAGTTCAGTCAACTGTGTACACAATTTTTCAAATTGGCAAAAATAATTGATAAAATTAAGTTTAAAACAAGGGAGTTTAAAATCAAGACCAAGTGCAAGGATACGTTTCTCATCCAGGGACAGAGTTCTACTACTAAGATTGAAAATGACAGCATCGGGATCTATGTTTAGGTTGTAATTTAAGCCAAGTCGTGACAATTTGCGTTCATGACGTTTCTTGTTAGAAGGATGCAAGCGATTTGGATATTTTATTATTAAATTAAAGAAGGCCTCAAATGATGAAAGTCGAGGTATGAACGGACTGTTTTTAATGGAGAGCTTTGATAGTTTCTGAAATTTTTGTGAGATATGATTTTTTTTTGAATTTATTGCGTTGCTGTGAATTTTGAATTTCCAAGCTAAGTAGAGAGTTAAACCGTTTTTTCTATAGAGAGACTGTATTATTTAAGTCTTTTCTTTTATAACCTAACAGCTAATAAATTTGGGTTGCTAATCTATATATCCCTTGCAAACTGGTGGAGGTAAAGTGAAGGCCCAATCTGCTTTGGCTAGTGTTTCATCTAATTTTTATACTCATCAAGGTTTACGGTTATTTCGTAGAACAGGCATTGTAGATCGAATTTCTGTAATATATAAGAAATAATGATATTGATTTCTAGGGAATCTAATCTTAATGATAAAGGCGAACACTGCCAACAAAACTCATACATGGGTGAATTAACAAGATGGTCGTATTCCTACTACTTTATTCTAATAACGTTATTTCGGATGTACAACCATCCTCAGTTAGACTAACTAAAATTAAACTAAGATATTAAAATTAGGTAGTATTAATCGTTAAACAATAACTATATGTATTATAATAGACTAGATTTGAAAAAATAAAAATATAAAAATAATAAATAAAAATAAAGCAGTAAATGAAAAATAAAAAGATTAACAAATTAAAAAATCATGAAAATACATATTAATGACTAAGAATGACAATTAAAAAATAATAAAAAGTTATAAAAATTATACAATAAAAAAATGAAAATAACCTAAAGTGGAATAAAACTAAAATAAATAAATCAACAATAAATAAATAATAACTAATATAATTAATAATAATAATAATAATAATATAATAATAATAATAATAGATAATTATTAATCAATAATTATATAATAATATAATAATCACAAAATTGTCAACTTCACAATAATATATATCAATAGTAAAACATTTTAAAATCTACAAAACACTCCCAAACAAGCGAGAAGAAGCAAGACTTATGCAGAAAGCATAAAGGATTAAACTATGTAACCGAGATAGTTGGTTGTTTTATCAAATCGTGTGTAGTTGAGCAGAGCTTGTGAAGTTATATTTAGAGGGGGACAGAGACTGTGTATTAAAAAAGATTCTATGATATGCGACTGTCTTTATGATTTAAAAGGTTTCAAAATGGATTTGAAAGGTTTCAAGATTGAAAAGTTATTGTTTAGGATGGGATGATCGTTCTGGCACGCATGGTCTCGGATTGCTGATGTTTCCGGGTTGGTGTATAGGAGGCCAGTTCTGAACGAGATACCCTTATGTTTTTCAATTCTAATCGTGAGTTGAAGGGAGGATTCCCTTATGTAGCAGGTGGGACAGTCTGCACACTGATATTTAAAAACCGTCATAGATCGAAGCAATTTGGGAATCCGTTCTTTTAAGGTGGAAAAAAGAACTTATGCTAAAGGAATTAGACGAAATAAGTTTGAAATCTATATGTGGGTAGGCAGAGTCAAGAATTTTCCTAAGAGATTTAGTAAGATCTGTGGTTTTGGGGCCGAGAAAGGGATTTTTGAAGGATAAATTGAAGTTTTAGGAGCTGATTATAGGAGTTGTGTCTTCGATCAGTGATTCATGGCCAGTATCTTTTTGAATATAATGTCCTATATACACAAAATCCCAATTGTTTTGAAACTATCACATTATACTCAGTTTCCATTTTTTACAAATAATTTACTCCATCCACCATATTAAGATCTATAAGCCTCTCTAAAAATTTATTTCGTATCTACTAGCAGTTTCAAAAAACTTTCATACAATTGCCACGGGAAGACACGTACAATCTTCTTTTTAACAACTCACATTCTTCCACAGATCGATTGGCAATGGCTCGATGATCACCTGCTCGAGCCCAGCCTTTGGCATATGCTTTTTTCTCACCACATCATGAAGCTATTTGAGTTGGAACACGTTGCCCCTCTTCAACCCTTATTTTACGCAGATACCGTCGACGATTGCTTTCATACATATTTCAAAGATCAATCCACCCTTGCTGCACACATTTTTGGACTATTTTTTAACATAAAACACCCAAATATTAGGGATTCACCATGGAATTTTTTGAACCAACAGACGCTTCCCTTTTAGATGTAATATCGAACCATAACACCAGTGGCCACTTCCGTACCTCTACATATCGTAAGCCTTCCTCTACTATCTGGGTACTAATTCTTAGCTCTCTATTCTCCTTTAACGCTTTCAACTTAATAGTATTTTATGTCTGATTGATCGGCGCATCACAAGATATGCTGCAGATTGGATCGGTTTCGCCTCAGAGTGTGCTTATCTAGTTATCTTCTTTGTCGGCATCTGTTCCCACCCTACTGTTTGATAAGATTCAACTCTATTTGGACGACATCTTCTCGTCTACACTCTTCACTTTCTTCAGCTCTAACTTTTCATTTATCTTCAAAATCCCTTTTTCTGGCCCCCAAACACAGATCTTACTCAAATCTCTTAGGATTTAATTCTTGACTCTGGCTTGACTCTTATAGTTTTCAAACTTATTTCGTCTATCCCTTTAGCATATAGTTCTTTTTTTTCACCTTAAAGAAACGGATTCCAAATTGCTTCAGATCTATGGTCGTGTATAAAATATATCAGTTTGTTGGCAGACTGTCACGCCTGCTACATATAGGAAACCTCCTTTCAACTCACGATCAGAATTGAAAAGCATAAGGGTATCTCCGTTCGTTAACGGGCCTCCATTTACACTGAACCGCGGATAGCATCGAATCGGGACAATGCTGTTCCAACGATATGGCCCATTGTAACAATATTTCTTTCAATCTTGAACCTCTTAAATCCATTAAGAATGGTCGCTCATAGAATCTTTATTTATCACAGTCTCTACCGTCCCCTTCTTAAAATATCACTATATCAAGCTTCATGCACAACTACACACGATTTTTAGATAAAACACGCATCTATCTCGTTACAGTAGTTTAATACTTTTATGCTTTCTTGACATAAGTCTTGCTTCTTCTCGCTTTTTTGGAAGTGTTGGTGGGGTTAATGTAAATAGTTACTACTTTATTTAATTATTATGGGAATGTTGTCATTTTTCGTGATTATTATTATTATTCATTATTATTCATTATTTTATTATTTATCTAATATATTTTATATTTTATTATTATTATGTCTAAATTATTATTATTATTATTATTATTATTATTATTAGATAGAATCAAGTTTTATTATGGGCAGGTATTTGATCCTCTATCTATATTATTTATGGCCGTGTTTCTACTTTTTCATTTTTCTTTTTTAGTCTAATACTATATTATTTTTTATTATTTTTTAATTGTCAATTTCTTTAGTCATTAAATATGTGCTTTTGTCATGATTTTTCATTTCTAATTTTTATTTTTCATTTACTGTTTATTTTTATTTATGTATTTTATATTTTTGATTTCTCAATCTCTGAATTTCCGTCATATAGTTATTGTTTAGACGATATACTTACTATTTTAAATCTTAGTGTTTTAAATTTTATTTTAGTCCTACTGAGGATGGATTGGTACAATCCGAAACGTTTTTAGAATAAAGTTGAAGAACATACGACCATCTTGTAATTCACCCATGTATTGGAGGTTTGTTGGCGTGTTTCGGCCTTTATCAATCATATATAGGATATATATTATATATAATATAATATATATCGTTATATATAGTATATATATATATATATATTTATATATGATATATATATATATATAGTTATATATATATATATATATATATATTAGTTATAATATATATTATATACTATTAGTATATATATCAGACACACGCAGAGTGCTGAGAGTACCTTCGGTAGTTTATCGCAATGTTGAATCTGTATGAGTAGATATTCTAATGCACAAGAAATTTTGCAAAATAACACCCTACCTAACTCGTGGTCTTAGTCCTCGAAGAGGAATTTACAGCTCACTTTTGTATGTGGGCTCTCATAACCTTTCATCCAGATTTCTCTCAACGGTTACACTATTAGGATCAGTTTGCTTCAGAGGTTTAATTATATTCCCCGAAAGCATACTGGTTGTCGGTACATGTATTTGGTAGTGTAATACTTATCAAAAGAGGACCTTAGAATATATATATATAATAATATATGACTTACATATTATATATATATATATATATATATATATAATTTACCCTTTTAATTACTGAGTTATATATCTATTTCACTATATATAATATTATATATACTTTATCTTCAAATTAGCTTATATACTATTATATACTCATATATATATAAATATATACCTATTCTTTGATATATTTTCATATATATATATAATTTTATATATATATATTATATATATATAATATACTTTATTATCTATATATATATATCATCCTTACTATGATATATATATATATTGGTATATATATATATATATATTAACTATATCTTTTCTATTAGCAATTACTTGAAGCCAAACAAAGACTTAGCAGAAGTTTAGGACGTGAAACTGCTTTATGAAACAGATATTTTATATAAATCAATGACGTGAATTGGATTACAGTTTTGCACCTTCTCATAATCATAGATAAAGTAGAATTTTATGTAAAGCGGAATTATAAAATCTTCAAAGGGCCATAAATAATTGTGATGATTCATAATATTTAATTTTAAGGAGCAGTGACTGCGAATAATTGTTTTATTACTTTTGGGAGAATTTAATTTTCGCGTGACATTATATATACCCTTTTTCTGGATTTAATAGACTGATGTCGGCTATAGGGTTGGCGATCGCTGACGGAAGACGATGCCAATAAATGTTTGCCTCAATAGTTGAAACTATATGATTACTTTGTAATGTCCATAAAGATGAAAATAGATGATTCAATATGCATCCAAGGGGCCTAACATCCACCTCGTCACAACGGGCAATACAATATCGACTTAAGGGATGAGTCTCAAAACAGCTGAAGGACTCTAGAGTATGAAAGAAAATGTCTGAACTCCGTCCCTAGGGATGAGAAAGCAGAGTATGGTACATCTCAATCTTAGATAGATATTTTGGCATCTGGTGTCCAGCATCCTTAAGTATTTTCTCCTACTCCCTTCAATAAGGACCTTGAGAAAGAATGCCCATATATGAAAAAGACATTTATGGAATCATGTGTTCGTTGCAACATATGCTAGATTCTTTTGAAAGACATTTACTCCTACAGCAGAGATTAGTTCTCAAAATTCTTTATATTATTTATTTTTCAGTATCTTTTCTAAAAGCTGACGCTGTTTCAAATTTCTGGCTAAAATTCTGGAAATGAAACTACATTGCAAATTGTGGTAATAATTTTAACTTTCAAAATGCTAGTCTTCAAGTGTTCTCCGAGAATTGCACGTCAGATCAGAGATATTTGTGTGTTGCCAAAAAGGACAAACCATTTATTTTATTTGGGTATGGAAAATTCAAATTCGAAATGTACCCAGTTCCGTATGAAATTGGAGCTTTTGAAGCAGCCGATAAGTTTAAAATTTATTTTGCAAATAACATGATGTTTTTTAAAGAACTTACCAAAGGGAATGTGTTCTATAATATCCCAGGAATCCGAAGTGATAAAGTGATTGGCAAACATAAGATATATAATGATGAGGGCACAAAGCTAGGAACCATTACTCTAACAGCATGTAATGAATCTGAATTTACGTGCGTTGATGGAAGTTGCATTAATATGGCCTTAGTCTGCAATGTTCACAGGGATTGTGATGATAAATCGGACGAAAGTGTGACCCTTTGTGACGTAAGTTTGACTCCAGATGAATCATATGATAAAAGACTCCTCCCCACAACCAATTTTAATAAACCTACAGAACTTCTTCTGGAATTCGAAATATTAAGAGTATCAGAAATCAGTATTAATAAAAATACTATAGAAATGTTTGCCAAGTTGAAGATTGACTGGCAAGACCCAAGACTTAAGTTTAAATTTCTACAAAAAAACATAGGTAACAAAATTTCAGAGAAAAATACAACACTATATTGGCAACCGGAAATAAGAATAAACGGAGCAATTCACACTCACAGTGATATTCTTTCCTTTATAAAGTAAAACCGAGCCAGTGAAGAAAGTTCAAAAGTTCCATCATTGGACCTTTCATATCAAGGGTTCCATCTGGCATCTTTTTGGTAACCAAGTACACTACACTGTTCAGCTAATAATAATAATTACATATTTGTACTACGTTTATCAGAAACTGAAATCTTTATAATAAATTTTTTTTACTTTTTTTTCAATTGACAGCAAAAACTTTTTTGATGAGGAGACGTGAACACTTATCAGCTGAAAATAAATTCGAGCACTAAAATATTAAGTGTAAAACATGGACCTTTTTCTATTTTACCATTTGATATATCAGCGTTACATTTAAATAAATGTGATTTAAATTGTAAGAAAGGGCGAAATAAAATTATGTCAAGTTGGAATATATAATTACAGGACAATATACATATATACTATATACTTTTATATATAATATATACGTATTATTAATATTAATATATATATAATAATATATATATTATATATATATAATAAATATATATATACTATGTGATTAATATTAATATTAACTTAATATATATATATTAATATATTTATATATTTAGTATTATATATATATATATATATAATATATTATATATATATATAGTAGTTGTATAAATGTATTTATATAGGTATATATATATATATAATCTATATATATATATTATATATATATATAATTAATATATATATTAATATATATATATATATATATATATATATATATATATAAGTATATATATAATTACTATAATATATATATATATAGTAAATATTATATATATTAATATATATATATATATTTATATTATATAAATATAATATATATAAATATACTATATATAGTATAATATTTGAGAGTATATTATAATATATATACTTATAATATATTTATATATATTACGGTATATATATATATAATATATATATTATATATATAATATATAATATATATAATATATATAATATAAATATATATATATATATATTATTATATCGTTTTTTCTATATATACTACTATATATAATATATATATATATAGGTATATATATATCTATATATATATTTATATTATATATATAGCTATAGTAAAGTATAATTATATATTAAAATCATTATATTCATAATATTATTTTATATATATATATTGAATATATATCATATATTATATTATATATATATTATATACTTATGTTCTCTATATATATAAATATTAATATATTATATATTCTTACATGTATATAATATATCATTATAGTATATATTATATATACAACTGGCGAAGGCGGGGGTTTTCTATTGATTTGCTAACGTTCGCGCGGCTGCGTAGCTATATCACCGCATCTGTGGAAATTTCACCGGTGGTCTATACTCTTCAACCTACACATTTTATATTGTCTGAGAACCACAGTTCTGGACAGGGATTCCTTTTTCAATAAACTTAATCTCTTAACTATACTTTTTATAATTTCCGTCTAAAGTTGGTGGTGGTCTGTGCCTATATATAACATTAACACTCCTGTAACACGTCTCAGGAATCTTGAATCTCCTAATTTCGATGTTCTGTGGCTTAAAATCTTTCTTCCTCCTACTGCAATAGTCTTGCACTTCTGCTACTGTTCTCCTAACAGAACAGATTTTCATGCCTTTTTTGATTACCTTACTACTACTTCTCATGAGACTGTTACTTCTTCCCATCAAATGCTGAGGTCCTCTATTTTAAGGAACTTCAACTCACACCACACTGAGTGGTTGGGCTCCTCTCCACATGCAGGCGGGAGGAGGCCAAAACATTCAGTATTCTCAACGATCTAGAACAGTTGATTACGGAACCTACACACACTCCATGCATTTCGTCCTAACCAACTGCTTGACATACGCTTTGACTTATGTTTCCACGCCACAACTTCCCTTCCTCGTTAAATACACCAATTTTCCCCTAATTGGTAACTCTGAAACACACAATCTTGTTAGCTCTTAATTATACACTTTTCTCCAAGCAGCTCCACCATGGCCTAAACGTAATTTCTGGCACTTTTAAATGGGCAATTGGGGGGAATTTGCGTTTGATTTTTTAGCTAACTTAACTCTTGGATGATCTGCTTTGATCGGGGAATGCCTGGTCACCGCTGAAAAGGTGGGGGGCGTTCCCGATGGGATGAGCGGTTCATTCCATCTTTCACACTAAAATCTTTTTCTCCCCAAAAGCCATGGTTCGATGAGCTTGTTCTCGCGCCATTTAGGAGAGAGACATTGTGTTATCGGGCATGGAAAAACTCTCGTCTGCTATCACTCTTACTAATTTTCATTCTGCTCGAATCGTTGCAGGGATATTATTCGACACGCTAAGCGCACTTTCACTAAAAAGAAGTGCGAAACTGCTGGTTCTCCTACAGATAAAATTTTCTGGCCCCTTGCCAAAAATCTCTAACATACTTTTGTAAATCTGCTTTCCTCCTTATTCGCTCTGACGGTTCTGGTGCTAACTCTCCTTCTGAAAGGCCAATCTCTTCGCCTCCTTTTTTTCATTAATTCTCCCTGGACGATTCCTGGCAATACCCTCGCTCTATCTTTCTCCCTCAGTTTCCATGTCTTTAACCTGTGATTACACATGAATCGTGTGCTATGATATCCTGAGATTATGACGTCAGGAATGGACTAGTGGCCCGGTTGGTCATTATCCTCCCCGTGTTTTGAGGGAGTGTGTTCTGAGCTGGCGCGCCTGTCCTCGTTCAGCTCTACTCTCTATGCTCTATAAATTATACTTTTTCCTCAGTTGCTGGAAGCGCGGCACTATGTCCAAGTCGATTCCCGAAAAGGTGCCGTTCTGATCCTACTAAACCTATCGCTATAGGCCTTTCTCACTTGTATTCTGCTATCTAAATCTTTGAAACTCTTCTTAACTCTCATTTCTGGATCATTCTGGAGTCTCATTCCTTCTTTTCAGATCATCAGTATGGCTTTCGTCGCTCGAGTTCAACTGGGACATACTTTCCTATGTAACTGATTTATGGTCTTTCTGCCCTTTGGAACTATGGGGAAGTCCTTGCGTGGTGGCGCTGACATATCAAAGCTTTTGACGGGTTTGGCACGCGTCCTGCTCTCTAAGCTCCCTTTCCTTTGGAGTTCCTCTTCTCTTGCTTACTCTTGTTAGTTTTCTCTCCGAGCTCTATATCAGCACTCGTTGATGGAGCGACTCTTCCTCCTCTTTGCTGTTAATTGTGGTGTTCCGCAAGGGTTCGTTCTATCTCCAACTTTTATATTCTTATTTTCATCAAGGATTCCTCAGCTGTTATCTAACTTGTTCACTCTTTATGCGATGACTCCACACCTCCACTCTTCTACTCTTCAAATCTGCTCCTCTTTTTGCTTCTAGAGTTTGCCTCTCGTCTTCAGCTTGTCCGATTCTTCGCTTGTCGATTGGATGGGATTTCCACGGTGGGGTCACGCAACTTGTAAATTCAACTTTTAAAACCAACTTCTTCTACATCTCCTCTCACAGACACCTCCGAACTTTCCCTATTTTCCTCAGACGGCTCTAAAGTCCCTCCTGTTGAATAACATAAACATTCTTGTCTTAACATCAACAATAAATTGTTCTGGAAACCTCCTATAACAATTGTTGCTAAGGAGGCATAAAGAAAACTGAGTGTTTTGTTTAGGTGGCGGGAATTTTTTTTCCTCTTTGGCACAGCTGCTCCGTTATAATAAGGGCTCTTAATTCGCTTGGTTGTTGAGTACTTTGATTCTCACCATTTGGGGGGGGCTTACCGGACTTTCGCACACTTTCTATTGGAATAAGGAGTTGAAGTCTAAAGCTAAGAGACTAATAAACTGTCCCCTACTTTCAAACTCTCTTGACCTTAATCTCTGGCGCCGTAGCCGTTGCGCACTATCTAATCTTTTTCTTATAGGTAAAAGCGGTAGATGCTCAGGGGAGTTGGCGGCTCGTATTCCCTCCATTGCGTTGCCCTCGCAATACAAGGGGTGCCAATGCTCTCGCAATGAACATTTTTGGCGTGAGGTATTGAGAAACGACCCAGACCTTGGTTCGACGTGCTGCTCGCTTCCTCGACACCTACTTGCGTTCTGTGGGAACTTCCTTGGCCTTCTTCTGTTTTTTCAACTATATTTAATCTTCCTCTCTCAGGTGACGCGCAGACGTGGGGCTTTAAAGAGAGGAGATTAAATTATAGTTGGAACAACAGAAGAAGGCAGGAGTTCCACCAGGAACAGAAGTAGACTGGAAAGAGAGGCACCACACGTAAAGTCTGGGTTCTCATACTACGCCAAATTCATTCGTATATATTAATATATATATATACTTATTAATATAAATATATATACTAATATATAATTATATATCCATATAATATATATATATATATATATTATAACGATAATCGTCACCTGCCAAATCTTACCAATTCCATTCCATATTTCCATCCCGTTAAGCTTTTTTTTTAATTATGTTTAAAATAATATAAATTAAAAAATGTCAACTCTCTCTCTCTCTTTAAAATAAAAAAAAAAAACAAAACAATAAATTACAACGAATGAAAAGAAAAAAGAATAAATCTTCTTCCCCGAGAAAAATAATTCTTCTTTCCGTTAATTGTCCTTAATATAAATTAGCAGAAGAAACGTAGTTTAACTTTAACCTCATACTTAAAGGGAAAAGATTAATAATTCTCTTTTTCACTTTTTTTTAACTATCTATTTACATTAATTTTTTTAGTTTTTACTTCTTTTTTTTTATTTTTTTTGGTTTTCCAATTTTTAACTACTAATTTGCTTCCGCATAATTTTCTCACGTTTTGTTTCCTCTTTCTGC
>JABUQX010098622.1:42500-47096 GCA_015478945.1 Trachelipus rathkii
CATGTTTTACTCGCTTTAATCACATGTTTACTGCTTGACCTAATTTGTTCCAGGTCTTACTCAGTGTGTAGGAATGTTTTAACTCACATTATTTCATTCACGTTACCTTCCTTTAAACAGTTAAATTCAGTAAATCAATAGAGTGTGACCTAACACCAAGGGCGGGGATTAGTATGCCTTTGTTTTACTGCCTTTACTGCTTTAAACTCATGTGTTTACTGCTTTTAACTCACATGTTTTACTGCTTTAACGCATGTTTTTACTGCTTTAACTTCATATGCTTTACTGCTTTAACTCATATATTATTAACATTATTTTTCTTTTTAAAGAAGTAAATCAGTAAATCAATAGAGGTGTGACCTAACACCCAAGGGGGGATTAGTATGCTTTTGTTTTAGCTGCTTTACTGCTTTAACTCATGTGTTACTGCTTTAACTTTCTGCCTTGACTGCTTTAACTTTCTGCTTTACTGCTTTTACTGCTTTTACTTACTCCTTTAACTTTCTGCTTTACTGCTTTAACTCATATGTTTTACTGCTTTAACTCATATATTTATTAACATTACGTTTTGTTTTTTATTTTGTTTTAATACTTTTTATTATTTTATTATTATTTTTATTTATTTTTATTATTATTTTATTAATTTTTATGATTTTTATTTTTATACGCCTAGTGCTATTTACTTCATGGCTATTGTTATTATTATTTAGAACACACACACACACACAAACACACACACCACACACACACACACACACACACATTCACTACACTTATACACACATTTCACTATGACACTTACATTTTCCCATAGACACTTACATTTTCCCATAGACACTTACATTTACATTACTTACACCACGCAGATTTACTTCACTCACACAGATTTACTTACACTCACACACACAGATTTACTTACACTCACACAGATTTACTTACACTCACACAAGATTTACTTACACTCACACAGATTTACTTACACTTCCACACACAGATTTACTTACACACGCGGATTTACTTACACATATAACGTATTTACTTTACAACTTCACCACAAGGAGTTTACTTACACTCACACAGATTTACTTACACTCACACACAGATTTACTTACACTCACACAGATTTACTTACACTCACACACAGATTTACTTACACTCACACAGATTTACTTGCACTCACACACAGATTTACTTACACACACGCACACTCACTTACACATATAACGTATAATTTATTAAAACATTTATGTTTTAATTAAACACACATTTATATTAATCATTCAAATATAACTAAAAAATTTTGAAAGTTTCTTAAAACTTCTATAATAAATCAATCATTATCTTTGGACAAAGAATTTATTATTAACTGTTAATACTTTTTGTTTATAAATTTTATAACTATCAAGTTTTAAAATAACTTTTACTAAAATTTTATGAAATTTTATTAAAAACATATATTTTACGTACCTTAAAGCAATAAATCAGTAAATCAGTAAGGTCAGCCCTAGCATCCCTCTACACCAAACTATGCCACGTTTTGCTTCTATTGAACTGACTGCCTTTACATCATCTTTAGCCATGTAATAAGTATAAAAATAACAAAATAAGTTCTTCTCTGCTAACATAACATGTATTTTATTAAAATCTTTCTAAGTTCTTATTTAAAAATAAACAATTATTCACTTACATTTATATTATTCGCTCGATGTTAACTAAAAAATATTTCAAAGTTTTTAAATTTCTATAAATTTATTATTTATATTTCTTTATTATTATTATTATTATCTATGTACATTGACAATCCGATCACGAGAAAAACCAACAACCGCACTTCCTTACAGATACGAAACGTGACCTCTCTCTGTTAAAATGTGTTTGAAAATAACTACTTTAGGTCTAAATTAGGATAATCCTTTTTGCAACCCGGGGCATATTTAAGCCTAATTCCAGGTCAAAATATATATCAAACTGACCTTTTTCTGTAAAATATGTGGTGCAATAACTACGTGAGGCCTAAATTTAGGCCTAAATTTAGGGATAAGCCTTTTTGTGACGGGCTAATTTAATCCTAATACAAGGTCAAAAGGTAATTCCCGTATAGACAAGAATCATTGTTATTATTATTTTATAAATATATTTCAAACTGAAACATTGCTGGATCGGTAAGATCCTTAAGCGGTAAAAAAATGTTTTCCTTACTGGTGATTGGTCGCGGGAATCCCTATCTCTATATGACCTCGTATGTGATTTGGTCGAGAATTATTTTATCGTCTTTGAAAATTAACTTTGTTCTTTAACTTGTATTTGAGCAGGTGTGTGTGGTTTATTATCTTTTAGACACAAACTCAGTTTTAAAATCATAGTCATTTTAGCTGTTAAGCGGTGCACTAGTTATCTGATTTGTATTAAAAGTGTTTTATTTTTACTAAGTGTATATCATATTTATAATAAATACTTACAATTGAGGAATAATTATTAATTTCACTATAATAGATAATAATTAATTCACTAGTTCATAAGCTAACAACCAGGGCTAGCATGAGCCCCACCCACAAAGGCAGCCAACCCCGCACCGCTGTGCGTCCCGCCGACGTCCCCGCCCGCCGCGTCCCTGCCCGCCGCGTGCGCCCGCAGGCGCAATATTTCCGCGTCCCGCCCGCCGCGTGCGCCGCAGGCGCAATATTCCGCGCGAATTATTATTTAGAACACGCATACACACACACACCCACACAACACACACACACACACGCACACATCACACACACACACACCACACACACACACACACACACACACTCACTTACACATAAAACGTAATAATTTATTTAAAACATTTTTATTTTATTTTATTATTATACTTAGGGTTATTTACTTCATCCCTATTGTTATTATTTATTAGAACACACATACACAAACACGCACACATACACACACAACACACACACTCACACGCACACTCACTTACACAATATAGCGTATAATTTTATTAAAACATTTTTATTATTATACTTAGTGTTTTTTACTTCATGCCTATTCTTATTATTATTTAGAACACACATGCACGCACTCACACACACACAACACACACCACACACACACACACACACACACACACAACACACACATACAAACACACTTACACACACACACATACACACTCCGATATTTTGATCCCTCAACTTTGATGCCTCAGCTTTTGATGCCTCAACTTTGTTGCCTCAGTTTTGATGCCTCAACTTTGATGCCTCCGCTTTTGATGCCTCAACTTTGATACCGTCAGCTTTTAGAATACATTCAGCATAGTTGATGCCTCATCCCCTTGTAATAACTCTCGCGTGTATGAACCAACCAACACAGGATATACCCTTCAGCTTAGTGGCCTTTACATCTTGAATGTATTGAGATGCAATACATCTTTGATGGCTATATCATCTTTTAGATACCACTATATGATTAATTCAAGTCTTTAATAATGAACATAGTTTAAAACATAAGCTTACCATAGACACTTTATTTACACTAATAGCAACTTATAATATACACACATTACACTATATCTCTAGGAGTTCCTAATAACTAAACTACACGAACATACACATAACACTACGTGCACCATGAGCAAACTTACACTACACCCAACACACACACAATATATAATATTAATGTAATATATATTAATATATAGTTTTAATATATAATATATTAATATATTTTAATATAAATATATGTAATATATATATAATATATATATTATATATATGAATAATATAATTATATATAATAGATATATATATTTCTAATCTCGCGTACTTATAGGTGAGAATATTGCGCCTGCTGGGCGCATCGCGACGGGCGATTAAGGGAACAAGCGGGAAATATAAATTGCGCCGGCGGGCGCACGCGGCGGGCGGGTACGCCGGCGGGCGGGGACGCAGGCGGGACGCTAACCAGAGCGCGATGATGTCAGGTGGTTGGCTGCCTTTGTGTAGGTGTGATGAAGCTGCAAATGCTTGTAACCCTGCGTTATGTATAGTATTTATGAACTTATAGTGAATTAGATATTAGTGATTATTATATCGAATATTCAAAAGTCTGTCCCTCAAATCAACACTATTATTCAAATGAGAATGGGAGATAGTTCCAATCAAGGGAGACAAAATTTTAACCAGATATTTTGATAACCTATACTGAACCGATCCCACTGAGCTAACAATAGGTCGCATTGGGTTACCTTCCTTATGTGTTTTTACCAAACCATACATATAGGGCAATGATGGATTAATTTGAGACTTCAATTTTTCTAACAATTCTTCATTGTTTCCAAGTATGCTTTGCAATTTTTGATTAAAACTTTTATTTGTTCTTTCCAAAGGGTTTCCTCTAATTTCCTTGTAGGTTTCATTATCCCCTAAAAGAGTATTCATTTTTTCCAAATAAGATACCCTATCCATAATGACGACTCCGCCAGATTTGTCAGATTTAGTTAAATGTAAACTACGATCCTTTTTTAACGTTATCAATTCTTTAATAAATCTATTCGGACAAGATTGTACAACTGGTTGTGTCAAAGCATGATAAACAATACCTTTACATATA
>JABUQX010098623.1:0-17500 GCA_015478945.1 Trachelipus rathkii
ATAGTATTAAAAATAGTACTAGTTATAGTAGTATATGAGGTAATATCTAACGGGACTCAGACTCGGTATATCACTAATATATATTAATGTATATATATTTAATATATATTATCAAAAGGAGTGGGTCGTTCAATCAAGAGCGGATCTTTAAGAGCGGCTCATTTGAGTGACCGACCGATAGACCGGTCTTTTCTCTGGAAATGACTAGCTCTTAGGACACGCTCTTGATTGACGACCCTACCTTTAAATGATATATATATGAGATATTTATATCTAGTTATATACTAATGATGAGTATATTATAGATGACGCTATACGTATAATACTATCAATAGGATCTAAAGTAAGTAGTTATATATATTAATCGTTAATATATATAATACTCACTTATTATGTTATATAGATATATATAAGGTATATATAGTTAGTATATATTATATATATATGTATATATCAAGTAATATTATAACTATATATAACCAGTAGTATACTAATATATATATATATATATATGGTATTTTGTAATATATATAGTATATACATAGTATATATTATATATATTAGTATATATGTATATATATATTAGGTATATGTATTAAGTATTTATTTTGTCTAATAACATTGATTATAACTTGATTTACAAATAAATGCCTTACTTTAAAAGAGACTTGTTAATATCCTGTTTAAATAGAAGGAAAAGTTGAATATTTAGAAATTTATCATTAAATTTTTAAGTACAAAATGGGTCAGCAAAAAGCTTTCGACTGCTGAATTCAGAGTCGCAAAGCTTTTGCTACCATTTGTACTACCATTAATGATAAATTTCTAAGTATTCGAATTTTACGCTTCTATAAAAAGGAACAGGATTGCCAAAGGTCTTTTTAATTGAAGGCATTTGTAGAACATATACTGAGTGTATACTATTATAGTTATATATATAGCCGGTATATAGTATAATATATATACTATCTATAGTATATTATAATATATATATGATATATTATATAAGTATATATAATATGTATACGAATAGTATAACATATAGGGTACTTATGTGCAGCTGATATTATATGCAGATAATAATATATATAATATATATATACTCACTAATAATATATATACCGTATATAGTTTCTAATATTACCTAACCTTCCGGTTCTTGATGTTGACCGCCCTTCTTATCGATATCGATGTGGACATTTGTTTCTGGCATTGTTGGAACGGGTTTTGGTTATAAGAAGGGTTAAACTCTCTCATCGATGTCATGGGTTGAGATTTGCTGATGAAAAGATTAGAAAAGTCTGAACCTTAATCCGAATTCCACAGTTGATTTTCCTTGTAATCCCAGTGGGAGTGATTGGAACTCTTTGGGATGACCAGTGGTTGTTGGACTGTTTCCAAGTTGTGACCTCCTTTGTAAGCCCAGTGGGAAGAGTTGCATCCTTTCAGGATGGCCAACGGGGGGATGGTATCCAAAATATGGAAAAAGGCACAAATTTTTTTCAAATGGAATAGTTATACGAAAAGAATGTTGTAACGCCAATTATTAGAGAGAGATAATATTCTTAAAATCGTCACCGCATTTTTTGAAGCAAAAGCTGAAGTAGTTAATAGTTTATTAAAGGATATATATATATGCCTATTTATAAGTGTATATATTATTACGAGGTACACATTATCCTAAACTATAAGTATATATATTATAGTATTATCATATATTTATATATATATAATATATATAGTATGTAGTATTAATAGTATCACATCTACTAGTTTACTTACTATATAAAGTAAATCTATTGGTAACACTAGTAATGATGAAAGTAGCTATTATATTATATATAATATAATCTATATATTATATAGTATATGATTATATATATATTAAGGGTATATAGGTATATATATATATATATATAATATATATTATACTCAGTTAATATAACTCCTATAACTTCAGTACGTTCACTTGCGCTATGAACCAAAAAAGGCAAATTCAACTCTCATAATTTTAATTTTAAAATATTTCTATGTATATATATATAAAGATAAACGTATATATGTAATAAATATAATAATATAATAGTATAATATACAAGAGTGGGAATATATATATATTTATATATATATATTATATATATTAACTATACATTATTATGATACTTAGTTTTGAAAATAGACGGGATAAAACTATAAAGATGATATTTCTTGAATTTTAAATGAATTTCATAATTAAATTATTGAATAAATTGATGATCTTAGGCACTATATTTTCGAAATAGACATGTACAGATAGACCATTAATACTATACACAACATACAATGGCATTGAGTTTCATAGTGACCCCAGATGAAAAGTATGCCTTAACTAAAATAAATGATAAACAATAAATTCTGGTAGCAATCCGGCAAGATTTTTACAGATATATATACCTTTTTAAATAAAGGATGATGATATTATATTTGTGGGAGCAGAAATTTGAAAAATTGATATTAGAGCCTAATATTTTTTTTTACTTTAATTATGCAGAATATTTATAATATTTATATAGCTAATTATCATGTATTTATAGTTGAATATAAGTACAGATGATGATATGCGGTATGATATATCGTTAACGGATATAATGGTTTAATAGTATAATATTATATATACACCTATAGTATATATCAGCCTATAGTATACAGGGTACGGTAGGTATTATATATATAGATATTATATAGAGGC
Source organism: Trachelipus rathkii (assembly GCA_015478945.1). Classification (NCBI taxonomy): domain Eukaryota; kingdom Metazoa; phylum Arthropoda; class Malacostraca; order Isopoda; family Trachelipodidae; genus Trachelipus; species Trachelipus rathkii. The sequence goes on from JABUQX010098623.1 coordinate 2,729, forward strand.
TAAAATCACGAATACTATGATATTATATATATATATATATAGACAAGTATTGTATTCATATATATATTAATATCTATATTACGGGTATAGTCCAAGTTACGATATTACCCCGGTATATATAGATACTATAATATACACTCAGATAATATTCTATAAGTGTGTTATGAGTTCGCTGCTGTCCGTGGCTGGAATAGGGATTAAGATCCATGTTTCCAAGATGATTCAGATATATATCAGTAAAGACCTTTAACCTAAAAATCCGCTAGAAATATAAATAGGTAGAGATTCATAATGGCATTAGATGGAATAGATGAAATCGAGCATAATATAAAGTTACAGTTTAAAGAGGCAAGATCTAGCTGTCCTACAAATTTGGCAAAGGATGCGACTTGCACAATTGCAGCATTTGCCTCACTATTTATCGATGATGATGTGTGAGAAGCTTAATTGTTCTGCTTTTAAAACTAATGAAAATCGGCATCTAGGAACCTCTTTAAAAGGTGGATTTATTGGATGAATGTTTTTATTAAGCAATCAATCTGTGTTAAAATTAAAGATTTTTATTTTTATCATATTTTAAAATACCCTGTTTCAATGAGAATTTTTTAAAATATCAAATATCCCTGCTTTTAATCAGTATTTTTAATATTTAACCTGTTTTTAGTACATATATAATAGTATATATATGTAATAGTATAGTAGTAGATACCATCCCTTTCGATACTACTATATATATATATGATATATATAATATATATAGTATATTATAGTATAATCGTAATATATAATATATATATGGTATAATTTTATAATAGTTTATATAATATGATATATGCAGGCAGGGCGACTCCTGCCTCGTGCATACCTCGTCGGCTCAGCACGAGTACCAATTATAATAATAATCTAGTTTCAAAGACCATTTATACTGTTACGATAGGAAATTTTCAAATTTATTTTAACGATTATTATTTAAATTGCAACTATAAAGATTATGACAAATTCAAACCCGAAAAATAAATGCAAATCTCTATTAAATACACGCTTTGTTAACCATAAAAGATAGGGAGGCAATCATGCTGCTCAAGAGGAGGAAAGCGGCGGAACTTCGAAGGTTTCCGATTCTGATTGAGTACAAAATTTGTTTATAAATAGTTTATAATAATATGTTTACAATAACAATATTTTTTCTGTCTCAAAGAGGTTATTGTCGGTCCAATGTTTATTTGCTCTTTTTAAAATTAAATAAATTGTAATTTTAAATAAATTCTAATTTTATAATTTATTTGAAGTTAACATTATCAACAGGTAGTATATTCATTATAAATATTAATAGGATATTATCCGGCTAACATGACAACGCAAGAATAACGTTTTAGATACAGTCAGAAAACTTTTTAGCCAGGAATTCTCAAGTATTATAGTATAGTATACTATATAGTATTATAATATAATATATATATATGTATATATATATTATTACTATATTATGTAATATATAATGATATATAATATATATAGCATATACTACGGCTATTAGTACTTACTAGAGATAATAACCTATAACGGCCTATCATGTAGATGAGAGAGAGAGAGAGAGAGGAGGCACGGAGGTAGGTAAAGTTAACTGGGGGGTCCGCCACTGATGAAATAGGATCCGTACTATATATTATATGGCAGCGGGTACCGGTAGCACGCCGGGTGAAGCGCGTACGGTGCCCGTAAGCTCACCGGAGGTACTGAGATACTTTCAAGGTTGTTTGTTAGCTTAGATGAGTAGCGAGGTATTAGATAGGTCATAAGAGCCGGCCCTATATATATACTTATAATAGTATTAGTATACTGTATATGTATAGATAAGTATGATATAGATTATATAAATTACTCGACCTGAGTATATTAATATCAGTTTTATATACTATATTAAGGTATTACAGCAGGCCGAACTCCCTACAGCCTCGGGCTGCTCGAGCTTAGACCTGAAATAATCATTAAGAAAACGGATTGCATTTTGTCTTACAAATTGTCATAAACTTACATGTAAATTGTCTTATTTTTGCGAGAATTTGTCCCATATAATGAAAGAAAATATTAAATAATTTAATATAAAAGATTTTTTTAAATTAATCAAAAAGTTTATGAATAGTAGGAAATGAATAATGCTAATGTTCAATAAATTTTAAAACGTCAAAAGTCCCGCTCATCCGAAATAGCAGAATTAAAATTTTCAGACACGTGTTGCACCTATTACACATTCGCGCCTTTAATTTTTTTTACCAGTTTTGTTATTTTTCCTACGAATCTACGTATAAAAGGCTTGTTCTATTTAAATTAAAATGTAAATAATAAGATAAACATTTATTTGAATGGTTTTAATCGTGTTATGTTATAAATAAAAACATAAAGTCAACAAACCAGTAAATAACAACTTAAAGTCTAGGAAAAAAATTTGTATACATCGTCACGATTGTGATTTTGAATAGAAAGAAAACTTATTCTCCTAGCACTAACTACTGGATAATTGCTTTGTATAAAAAAAAGTCATTACTAATATACTATACTGGCTATTATATTAGTAAAGTATAGTATATATATATAGTATAATAGTATATAGTACAATGATCATATATATAGTGATATATATATATATATTTATTAGTATAGTAATTGTGATGATAATATATCTGTTTTGAATAAAAATGTTACATATGTTCAGGGCAGCTCATATTCAGTGAGAAATTATTTTAAACTTTAGGATTAAAATAGAAATATTAATCAAACCTTGTTTAGGAAGAAATAAAATATATTACGTAAATGTACAGAGGAATTAATTTCAAGGAGAGGAATTAGTTAAAAATTTAACGTAGAACAAAGTTGACGATATTTATCTATTTCTTCTTAAGAAATCTTATTTTAAAACATTTTATAGCCACTACGCAACGCCAGAAAGAAGTTTTGATTTTAGCGTGAGAATGTCAAGTGAGTGTTTGCGATAAGTTCCATGTATCGGTGTTTGCGTTTGGGCTCAGGTACGTCGAGCCGATGTCATTCGGTTCGCTCGCGTGGCCAAATGCTACCAACAGGTCCAACCAAAAATCTATAAGAACTTTAATTAACCACTCATACTACAATGACTCGGGGCTTACGTATCTGCAGGGATAATAGCTCTGGAGGTGTCTCAGTGGTATAACCAGGTAAGGCAAAAATTATGATTTAGTAGTGGCGATAATGCAACGAGAATAAATAATTATTAATAAATAAAAGAGGGATAAGATTTGTGATTTATTAATATATTTATGTTATTTTTTTTACAACGGTTATTCAGTTTTTCCACTAGAACACAAGTTTTACAAGTGACGTTTAATCCCTTTATCCTCTCATTAACATTTGTTGCTGCTTGCAGTTAAAGCGTTTACTAATTTATTCATTTGTCCCCTTTTACCTAAACTTGTTTTACAGAAGACCACATGTTTTAAACGATTTTAATTATGATACCTATTATATTTATTTAAATTATTTATAATTGTTATTATCAAGAAAGTACAGTTAGGAAACAGTTAATTCTTATGCAATTTTTTTTCTTTAGTGCATTATATTATAGCCAATTATATATATTTTGTTGTAACTAATGAGTTCTACATATTATATAATGAATAGAGGCTGCCCAGATAATATGTCTTTTTACTCTAATATATTATTGAGATACAGAAAATTTTCTTTTACCCCCAAAATTAGATCTTAGTTTGATTTGATGAAAGAAAATAAGGAATATGAAAAGAATTTGACGAGAACGTTATTTGCCTTAAGCCTTTTTTCTCCCCACCTTTTTTTAATGAATAAGAATGATCGGAAAAGATTTCAAAATATTCAAGAGTAATTTTTATGTAATTATAAATATATTAATTATATACCTAACATATTATATATTATGATTATTAGTATATATTATATAGTATACTATATATATATATAGTGTATATAGATATATATATATACTAGTAGTATGTAGATCATAGATAGAATTATATATATTTAAGTATATATCTTATATATAGTATATATAGATATATATATCATATATATTAAATATATATATAATAGTTATATTATATATAGTATATTATTAGCTAGTATAGTATACTATATAATATAATATGTAAAGTTATAATAGAGTATTATATATATAGTATATACTATTGTAAGTATAATAGTATTATAGTATTAGTATCACATTTCATTTCTGATATGATTTGATATAATATGTATATATAATATGTATAATACGTTCATAGTAATATAGTATTAAGCATATAATAAGATGGTATGACTATAGATTTAATAAGTATATACTAATACCGAAGACATATATATGATGATGGCAGAGGGTTGACCGGGTGTAGGGTTGTGGTATGACGCGGCGCTGATAGGTCTAGCTGTACATAGGTAAATATAGGTATTATAAGTATGAAATACTCTGTGCAATAGGATAGATAGCGTGGTATATAAGTTGTAGAGTATAGGATAGTGACTTAGTCGCTATTAAGGACTATTATAGAGACTAAATCTCGGATCAAAGAATAGAAAAAGAAGATTAAAGGAGCATCTATTTGCATTAGTTTTGCATATACTGCAAAAATTCTTATTTGGTTAGCAAGTGAGGATGTGTGATGTGGCAAAAATCGTTAATTGCGGATGAAGAATTCGGGTTAATGGAGGATGTGCTGGCTCTGATATGGTGATAATTATATATATACTATATCATACAGTACTATATACTAATATTATATATAAGTATAGTATATATATCCTATACCTAGTAGTATTTAGTTATACAGTAGAGGTATATGAGAGGGTCACACATTACAGAGTATCATGGCACAGATACTCAGTGGGTTCGAATTATAAGTATGTAGAATACAGTACTGGTCATCATAGTGACGATTATACCCTTGTTAAGAAAACCTTATGCATTATCTCTGTACTAGGCAGGAGTACATGTAGGGCCGCTGAGGATCGGATTGTAGGCGCGTTAAGAATAGAGAAGTATAATATTATGAAATAGTGGCGTATGTATATAGTAAATGTATATCTGCGGCGAGGTTGTATGACAGGATCGGGGTGGGTAAGTATATAAATGACTACATAGTGCGCCTAGGCCATGAACATATTAGCGAGTACTGCCAAGACTATTACGTAGTTACGGCGGCTTATGAAATCATTAACAAGCAACAAATGAGAGCTCTGGTAAAATACAGATAGTCTACGAATAATACTACAAGTGAGGTCTAGCACGCGAGAAGCAACGTAGCAGGTGCGCTGACATGGTAGGCACCAATGTTTAAGTTGGGGATAGTAAATGAGGAAAAAAAATAAGTAGAAGAAAAAAAAAAAAGATAAGTACTGGATAGAGCGTAGAATATGACGCATTGACACAGGAGGGAGGAAAATCATTGATGCTCTGAGAAGCTTTGTTATACTGTTATGAGTATATATGGCGTAGAGTATGTAAGAAAGAGAAATATACAGAAGTGTGAATTATGCAGAGGCGATCAGTTTTATTGTGCTATTTTTATAGAGAAGATACATCATAGTAAGGCAAGAATCCTGAAGTTTATGCCGGATACATAGACGCTGTATGGATTACGTGAGTAAGTGACCGGTACGTTGTGTAAATGTGTATAAATAAACGTTTTTTTGGGGCGCCCCGGAGTACCATTCCATGGGCACCGAGCCGCGGTGCTAGCCCCCGATGCGTGGTTACACGGAGGCCTGCGACGACGGCGCGTAGGCCAGTGGCCGGCAGCGTGGGTTCTTCCGAGCCAGCGGTTCAGGAGCATAGCGGCGCCGGATAGTGAACCTGCCCGGAGACAAGAATGGCACACTGCAACGCAAGGTATTACACAAAGTAGGGGAGGCGGGTATACGGGACCACTCCCCGGGGTAAGTGGGGGAATTTGAGTGCTACACCAGTGATGTTGTTAGGCCGCGTAAGAGGATACGACGACTGAGACCGATAAAGACACTGACACTTTTAGACACTGCAAGTGGAGATGGTCGAGATCGAGTTGACTTAGGTGGATGAGGTGATGTCGGTATGGTCTTGATAGGATATTCAAGTATTATCGGCACAGAGAATTTAAGGTAGTTTTGATTTGGATGGAGATTTTAGTTATTTATTATTACATTAGCGCGGGACTAATAATTCTGGATCGAGCATTCGAGCGGTAGATGGTACGTTAATTTTTTCCTGGTAGAGCTAAATCTGAGTATTTGGAGATAAGTGACGAGTAAATATCACGGAGTGGAGTATAAGATTCTGTTTAGTAGGGAACAGCGTAATCGACGTGTGAGACGAAATTATTGTGACTGTTAAATTGAATGAGCAGACTCCTTTTGCCTTAATAGACACATCGATACTAGTAAAAGGAGTTGAGCATGACGAAATATCGATCTATGAAGTATTATTAGACATAACCTCACGATGTTATAGTGGCGCTGATGCATACTATGAGCTTGAAAGGGAATCTACACTAGAGTGACTAGGTCGCCATAAGCATGATCCGCGTGCTACGGATAGAGATCTGAGTTTCGGTAGGTACCGAAGGATAATCATTTAGGGGAAGTTAAGACCTACTGAGCGTCGCAGAAATGATTACGAGGTGAGTCTATATATCAGTTATTATATTATAGTATTTACCTACATAAATATATATACCGTATAGATACTTTATATAGTAATAATAGATATAACACCTAATATTTAGTATAGTTACTATAATATACTAAAATTATGTATATAATGATGAAGAGCATATATACGGGTTATGATGAATAGTATAATATGTCAGTCATATATCGGTAACTGAGCTCACGCCTATTCGAGTAATGCGCATAAAGTATTATAAAATAATACTATGATACACAATAAATTGAAATGAACACGTAAAAATAATATTACGGTGCACCAAAATTATTTGTTAGATAAAGTGAATTGACTAAACAAATTGTTCTGTTGTTGCATGATTGAAAGTCCTAAACAAGCGATAGGGTATAGACAGAATATGATGATAGTCTCGAGTTCCAGTGACAAAATGGGCGGATTATAGAACAAGGTGCGGAGTGTGCGGCGGTGTCTGTAGTCGGATATTTGAAACTGACCGATTTAGATAATATGGTGCTTGGATACTTGTTTTTTTTATGAACTGCGAATAAGGAGAGTTGAGGAGCCGATATCTTGTTTTAATTTGTTTTTGTTTTCTCCAATTCCGACTCCATCATTTTTAAAATTACCAGGATTATAGCTCCGGTAGTACAAAACAGATGTGCGTGCTAAATAAATTTCATCTCAGATTATTAAAGATTTTTTTCATTACAAAAATAAAAAAATATTGGCTCTGATTCGCAAAAGAAACGATATGAATAGTGGTGTGTGCTCGGCTCCATCACTACCCAACACATTGCTCAAGAGCGCTTCGCATTCGGCGTCGCGGCTCCGGCTCCCGGCTCCGCGTGATGCAAATATGAAAGGATCCGAAAAAGATGGCGGCTCTTCTTCATTAGGAGATTTAGGTCGTATGGAGGCCATGATGTGTTGTGTGTGTGTGATAGATAGAGTATGGGTGAGTGTTACTAAGAGTAGAATCGGGCTCTTGTGGCGCGTGTCTAGGATATAGTGGGGCTCAGTTAAAAGATTATTATTCCTCTTTAAAAGGGAAGGCAAATGAAGTGTCACCTTACAAATAAATTTTTTAAAAAATAAATGAAGGGAAAAAAGTAACCAAATGAATGAATAAATATTGGCTTTACAAAATTGAAAAGAGAAAGTTATTAAAACAATATTTAAAAAGACAATAACAGATTTTAAAAGGATTAAATGATAAAAATTTTTATCAATTATTTATAATTTCTATAATAAAATAAACTAAATCAATGGAATTAAGGGGAGTGGAGAGACCGACAAATGGTTGGTCGCTCTGATATATTATTTGGATGGCTTCAAAATTCTCTCTCTCGAATCTCTCGTCTCCTCTGCTCTGCTTCTCTCCTCTCGGTCTCCTCTAGTCTCTCTCTTCTCTGCTCTTCCTTCTCTTCTCTCTGCTCTCTCTTCTCTCTGCTCTCTCTCTTCTCTCTCTCTCTGCTCTCTTCATGTCTTCATCTTTTTATTATTTAATTTTGCTAAATACTCTGTTGTTTTTTCAGGTTTCTTATAATTTGTTTCATGAATTATCTATCATGCTTACTACTGAGCAACTACTTATACTCTTTACATATACTAATAAATAATAATAATGAATAATATGAATTAATAATAAAATATATAATAATAATAAGTATAATAATATAACTAATAATTATATATTTTATTATTATTATATGATTATGTATTATGATATTATTATTATTATTATTATTATTATTTTTGATTATTATGTATTATTATTATTATTATTCATTAGATTAGATATGAGTTATTTTGTATTATTTTATTATTCATTATTATTCATATTATGTATTATTATTTTTAAATATTATTATTATCTATTATTAATATTATTTTATTATTATTATTATTATTATTATATATGATATATTATTATTGAGTTATTAGTTATTATTATTATTATTTTATTATTATATTATTATTATTTTAGTTATTACTTATTATTGTATTATTCATTATTATGGTATTATTACTTATTTTGCTTTTGATAGTACTGCGAAAGACCAGATTTTGAATCGCACGGGTCAGTTTTTTATTCTACCTGTTGGTGCAGCTGACTGATGAGCCATATGTATAAAATTACAATATATCGATATATATATAGATATATATATATATATATACTATATTAGGTGTATATATATTATAATTATATAGTATTATATAGTATAATATATATATTTAATATATACATATATGAAGATATACTATATTATATTATAATAATATATGATTATATACTATTTAAATATATGATTGTTATATAATATATATATAAAGTATATATATAGTAGTAATAATTATATATATACGTATAGTTAGTCGGCTCATGTTGCTGCTGAACACCAGAACGGCATTACTTAAATAGTTGTTGGGTTTTGTTTGTCTAGTTAGCGGAGAGATAGCTAATGATTGTGTTATTGCGTGAGTAAATGTAAATGTAATCACAACCTCACTTCAAATCTCCCGACGCAAGACCAGGTTTTTTTTCCGTATGAATTCAGCTACATTTTTGTGTTTATAATTTGCTAATCCCTAAACTCTTTCCTGAAAAATCCGATTATTGGTCAGTATATTGTAGGTATATATGATATAGTAACTACTATATATAATATTATAATATTATATATATAAGTATATGTATATATATAGTATATTATATCATATATATACCCCTGATGTAATAAGATAGCGTAGTACTATATGGATGACTACTGTTGGTTATATAGTATATATAAGTAGTATATTATATATATATTATAGTATATATGATACAGGTATATAGGTATTATATAGTAATAGGTATTAATATAAATGTTTACCTAAGTATATATATATAATATATATATATATATATTATGACTTATATTATTGATAATATGTATATATAAGTATATGTGATATAATAGTAAAGTATACACTATATATTATTAGTAATATTATATAATAAAGTTTAGATCCCGAAAAGACGAAAAATGTAAAAAAAATGAAAGCTCCCTATTATGGATCGTTCTTTCTCTACTTTTTCGGCGTGGTTTTTCGCACCACAGAATCCCAACACTCTGGGGTTTACCTACTTCGTCGTTAAGCAGAAATTAGCTTCAAGATCAGATAAAGCCTTGGGTTGGGATAGAAGAGAGATTATGGCTTCGTGTTGTTATATCGTTTGAAATTTTCAAACATTTTGACTCAGAGATTCGCAGCTTGGAAAAATGTTGAGCCAAAATATTTTGAAATATGTTTTTTCCGAAACGTATTTCCATGGTTTATGATAAGGAGCCTAAGGAGGAGAACCCTTTAGTAGGTGAGTACCTGGGTATCTGTCTAATATCTATTCATATTAGTATATCTTTCTATGTACCTAATATTTTTGAGGATAAGTTGTATAACTGTAGGTGAGTGTTTGTATATGTCTCAGAATATAGTTGATGATTCATAGCAATAAATGTGTGTGCGCGCGCTCCAGTGTGCATTTGTGTAAGTGCGCATTGGCTATGGAACTCACATAAAACCCCTAACAAAGGAAAAATGGTAACAGAAATGGTCTTTCAATGAAGAACCACCGAAAGGAATCAGTGTCATAATTCATAACCAAGGTATAAAACTCAAAATTCGTGAAGATGGAAATATCTCAAAATGTTTCGCTCAAGATGAACGAAAATTTTTAAAATTCTTTACAACTTTGTCCATTTTATTTCGTTTGATATTGAACAAGAACTTGCTAGATAACAGTTTAACAAATATTTTATTTATTGAATGAAGAGAGTGAGATTACCGCGAGGTGAAACTCAAAAGTTAGAAATAAATGCTATTTGTATTTTCTTCTGCAACTTCGTTTCACAGGCTATAGGCCAACATCAAAATTTTCTACCATCATAGACGATATATTAATATATATTATCTTCCTCCTATCCCCAGATTGGGGGTGAGGTGCGTAGCATGCACCGAAACAGAAAAGTAGAAGAAAATGACGCAAGTCGAAAAGAAAAGCCCCCCCCTCTTTTTTATCCTTAGAAGCAGAAAAAAATCCACCTGAGGCTTCAAGAAAACGGGGACAGACCTTCACTGTGGTATCATCAATGTGGGGTTCATCCCCTGGGCAAGCCCACAAGCCCCCCTAACAAATCCCGCCATTCATTCTGTTTGCACTTTCTTCTCGCCTCTGCTAACTCACATTCCTCTCTTCAGGCATTCCTCTGACTCAATCACTTTTTCTTCGGTCTCAGCCGGTCACTTCCCAGCACACACTCATCACTATACATCTGCTTAACCAACCGACTATTATCCATCCTTTCGATATGACCAAACCCTCTTAATGTTCTCGTTTGTGCTCTCATTTAAGCCTTTCCTCATTTTATCAACTCTTCTCACACCTAACACGCCCCTAAGATTGTCCATCTGAACGGATCGTACCTTAGATTTATACCTATTGCATACCATAGTTTTACTACTATTCATTATCGCCGGTAAAAACATACCCTCGTGTAAAATCCTAGCGCACTCAAGACTTAGCACCTTTGTATTCACCAAGGATTTAATTGCACAAACCACCTTCCTATCATTCACAACTTTCCTACTACACTCTGCATCATTCGTTCCCTTTTCATCCAATAGATAGCCTAGATATTTAACCTCAGATTCTTGTTCCAATTGTTCCCAATCCAACATGATTTCACACCGCGGATTCTTCTCACTCACTACCATCACCTTACTCATACCTGCATTTACTTTCAAACCCCTCCCTTTACACACCTTGCTAAACCACTCTACCAATCCTCTAAAGTTTCTTCAGACTCGTCACAAACAAAACCAAATCACCAGCACACAATAAGCAGGGAACCCTCCACTCTCTTCCATTCTCCATCAGTCTAACATCTTTCCTTACAACCCTTACCTCTAATTCTTTCATCGCCCCATCCATATACGGTATAAATTAAATAATCAAGGAGACATAACACATCCCAGCCTCACTCCAATACTACTACAAAACCATTCTATTTCTATTGCATTTAATCTTACACTCGCTTTACTATCGACATGCACATTTTGATTCCATTCAGAAGCCTACCACTAACACCATATACAGCTAACACCCGCCAAAGAGCTTCCCTATTAGTCCTGTCATACGCCTGTTGCAAGTCCGTAAAATCTGTATACAATTTATTTTTCTTCTCTTTCGTTTTCTCAATCATTTGTTTCAATGTAAAGATTTGGTCTAAATATCTTCTACCACTGCTAAATGCACTTTCTTTTTCGCCAATCGGTCGCTCAATCACTCGACGCACACTTTCAACCAAAATATCAGCATATATATTCCCTACAACTAATTCCCCTATAGTTCCCACAGTTCCCCTTATCTCTCTTACCCTTATATAAGGGTACTATTACTACTCTCTTCCAATCCTTCGGGACTATACCTTCACTCTCACCAGTATAACTGTAATTTGATTTGAATTTATAATCTTAAATTAACAAACCTTTATTCCAGTTCGTTTAAATCGTGTAAAAATACTATTAAAAAGTAATGTATGATTCATGATATCTTGTTTTCAGGGAAGGGGACCTCTTTCGATGCCACTTGACGCATAACCTGACCAATGTTAACGTTGACTTAAAAGTGTATAATTGCCATCCTTTAAAATATATATATATATATATATACAAATATATATATATACTATATCTATATATATACTTTATACCTACTATGATTATATATATATATATACTCACTGTAATATATATATCTATTTATATTAATATCATCTTATATAATTATATGATAAGTTATATATAACTAAATAACTATATAAATAAAATCATTATATATAGGTATATATATTATATATATATATAATAACTGAAACCACGTTATATATATGTCGTTTTGTTGTTTCCCACTTCTTAACAGAGGCGTGTAAGAGCATGAAAGGAGCTCTAGTCAATAATGAGTGTTACCGCTACAATGGAACGGAGGGTTTCGAAGCAGCAAGGCAGTCATGCAGAAAAACTTGGGGGTGACTGACCCCAGATCCAGGGATACGTTCTTGTTACAGAAATTGATTTTAGCCATGCCATATTTTTAAGTAAGATATAACCGTATATATATATATATATATATATTATATATATATATATATATATATATATATATATATATATATATATATATATATATATATATATATATATATATATATGTATATATATATATATATATATATATATATATATATATATATATATATATATATATATATATATATATATATATATATATATATATATATATATATATATATATATAAATATATAATAAAACACACTTATTAAATTTATTAGTCAAAATCTTGGGATGTCTAACCAGTGAATGACTAGAAAAAGAAGTTTTATTTATATTTATAATGCTGAAGTTTACTAAGGTTCTACCTGGTTTACTCCATGTAATTTTTACTGGGTTATACCAGGGAGGTTTACACATAACTGATTAAACAACCCCTGGCAACCTTGATATATATATATATATATATATATATTATATATATATATATATATATATATATATATATATATATGTGTGGGTTTATATATATATATACAAAGCCTATATATATATATATATATATATATATATATATATATATATATACAGGAGCTACTTCAGAGGAGCTGTGGGTGGGTTTCCAAAGACGAGGAGCCCGAGTGTTTAACATTCAGGAAGAAGACATTACTGATTCTTACTTGGTCCAAATCAAGGAAGACCCCAATGACCAAGACGTGTGTGCGAATTTTAAATTCGGAAGGGGCGCCCCTTATATCGGTTGGACCCCTGTACCGACATAGAGGAGTTCATCTGTGAACTTCCTCTTACAAACACCACCGAACCCTCAAAACCCCCAAAAGGGAACAAGCATATTAACTTGTGGGGGAATATTTTCCCTTGGAGTAATTTACAGATTGGAATAAATTAATACAAATTTTAATTTTTTAGAATTAAAACTGAATTAATAATTTTTTAATTGTTTAATAAATATGACAATTTTCGTTTATAATAGAAAATTATTATTATTATTATTATTATTATTATTATTATTATTATTATTATTATTATTATTATTATTATTATTATTATTTATTTATTTTTTGCTACTCTTTTTTCAATTACTCTTAAAATAATTTAAAATCCTCATTCTTATTGATGTTGTCACGACTCACGAGTATTATTGTGACTAAAGATGATTCCGTTTTTTTTAATGTATTTTTTTAAACGTATTTTTTTGAAAAAAAAAACGCACCTCCTCAAAAAAAAACCGTTTTTAAAGACTATATCTGGTCTGAATTTGATGGAACGATCATCATATATAAGAAAGAGGTCACCCAATCATTTTAAAATCAGTAAAAAAAAAAATTATCCTCATTTCCGATTTAAAAATAAAACAAAAATCATTTAGGACTAAAAAAAAACATTTATCTGCATTATTTAAAGAATCATACACCAAAACACAGATCTGACCCAACCATTCTTAATCCGATATAAAAATGAAAATAGATTGAATAAAAAAGATAATGGAAAAATTATAGAACAAAACTTAACCATATATATATATATATATATATATATATATATATATATATATATATATATATATATATATATATATATATATATATATATATATATATATATATATATATATATATATATATATATATAGTATATATATATATATACATATATTATTACATATTATTATATTATTATTATATTATTATTATTATTATTATTATTATTATTATATATATTATATTATTACATATTATTATTATTATTATTACATATTACATTACATATTATTATTATTATTATTATTATTACATATTATTCTATTATTATTACATTATTACATATATATATTATTATTATTATTATTATTATTATATTATTATTATTACATAGACACACATGTTATATATTCACATAGAACACATGTGTAAATATATTACATAGAAACACATGTATATTAATATTATATAACACATACATACATATTGCA
>JABUQX010098624.1:0-2500 GCA_015478945.1 Trachelipus rathkii
TCTCTCCCTACCTCCTCTTTTCTTTTCAATTTCCTCACACTCTCGATTAGCGTCTCGGCTAACGTCTCTACCCCTGGATCTTCCACACTCACCTGAGGCACTTCCAAATACCTCAAGTCCAAACCCCGCTCAAACAAATTCACACTATAACTATATCCCAAATTTACACATTAAAACTCTTCTTTCTCAGAGTCCTTCAATCTATTTGAACTTACTCGTACTTTTCGAAGGTCCTTGAATAATTCTTCCTTCTGCTGGATTATCACCTAACTTGATCGCAATTCTATCCGTATATTAGAATCATCAGGACTTGATGTCATTTCCCTTCTGTTTTGGAGGATAGCTGCTTGTCTCTCTACGCTTACGTCCTCTCTGGCTTATACCATTTCCTTATCCACTTTTATACTTTCTTGTTTAAATTCATATTCTATTCTCTGCATGAAATATCCGTCTAATATCCACTTGTCTTGACACTCTATCATTCGCAGAGTTCTGTTATTCTCTTACCTCTCTCTCTGCCTGTTAACCTTCCTCATCTCCTGGTTTTTCTCTCTGCTCAATCCCTTCTCCTTGTCAGTTTAAAACTTTCTAATTAGTAATTCTCACTTCTCACAGGGGGTTTACTTAAGTTCTCTATCCCTACTAAACTCTCCTAGAACCCGATCCCTTTTCGAATGGATTTCATCTCTCTCTTATAGTGTAATATATCTTCTATCTCTATCCCTATCTATTCTCATCTACTATTCACTCTCAGCATATCTCTATCTTACTATATTACTATATATATATATATCTATATATATCTATCTCTCTCTAACTATCTTATATATATATATATCTATATAATATATTAATTTCATATATATTGCTATAAATATATCATCTTCATTATATATATATATATATCTATTACTAACTCATATTAGGAGTGACTCGATCACTATCATTCATTATATATATAATCCTATATAGTATATATATATATATAATAATTACTATTACTATATTATAATCTATATATATACTGTATATTATCAAGTAACTTTATGAAATGATACAATCGGAAACCCTCAGTTTATGACAACTGAATATATTTATTTATCTGCGATACAATTTGAGTTACATAGTAACACTTTGTCATAAGTGAAGATTTAAAATGTAGAAAACTTTGTCTTTCTTTTCATATACTTTATAAATGAGCTTGCAAAAGTTCATATTCTCAAAACGCCGTTAAAGTATGATCAAAAATGCACATTTTAAAATGAATGTAATGAAAAGCTTTTCGCTTTTATGAAAACGATTGAAATTTATAAATTTAAATATATAGCACGATATATATATATATATTATATATATCATATACCTATTATTATACTATATATATCTGTCTTATACTATATACTATATTAATCTATCTTATACTATAATTTCTTCTATCTATTATCCACTATATATTACTCACTAATATTATCTATATCTACTATATATATATATACTCTATATATATATTCTATTTACTACTTAAAAAATTACGATGTACGCACTAGATAGATAGATAAGATAGATAGCATAGATATCGCATATGATAAGATAGATATGCATAGACTAAGATATTCTCGATAGATAGAATAGAGTTACGACTAGATTTTAGTTATTCTTTTTAAAAGTCTCCTGTCGATCTCATTCAACAAGCAGGCGTGAAAAAGCAATCATGTTTAACAAACAACAAACACACAACAAAACGCTGCAATGGTTCTATTTCATAAAAAGCAATAATATACAGTTTTTCTTCTTAATCTTTATTTACGTTTTCTATTATACCTTCTCTTTTTAATAAATTTCATCAAAATTCCTTTGAATTATATTGTGTTCTATATTCATTTATTTTAATGTTTTAGAAAACTTTCTTCTCAGCCAAAATCTTTTTCTTCATATTTCTTAGCATGCGTCCACTGACACTGAGTGGTTTGTACTGAAAGACATTTTAATTACTTTTTGCTCCAAAATCATTTTGAATTAATTTTCAGATTATAGTATGATTAACATTCTATCTTCATACTATAATATTCTATATCTAATTCTACTTTCACCTCTCTCTTCCATTATACTTACTCTATCACTTACTACATTAATCTCTAATATCCTATCTCTACAATATCTATCTCTATATCTCCTAATGCCTCTCTCTCTCTCCCTATATATAGGATATATTTCATCTCTCAGTTATTCATATATCTCTCTTACTCTCTCTCTAGGTTCATAATTATATAATATACATAAGTATACTAATTCAACTTATAATAACATAGATACTTATTTACTATATAATCACTTCTTATTACTCATATATATTAACACCTAAATCTATTTAGTACACTTTATAGCGGCAATTGAAGGGGTCCATTAAGTTATATCAAAATTAATATAGCTAAGGTAATAATATGATTAGGTTATTATTTTATTGGTTAAGCTTAAATATTATAGGTATCATATATTATAT
>JABUQX010098624.1:5000-7500 GCA_015478945.1 Trachelipus rathkii
TTTAATTTAACTTTCTTAACTTCAGAGATAATTTATAATAAAATATTTAACAAGTTGAAAGAAATTTTAGTATATATATATATATATATATATATTATATATATTATATCCAAAGGTTGGGATTATATATATATATATATATATATATATATATCTTATTATATATATACAGAAAATATAGCACATAATATAATTAGAACATAAATATTATATGAATATATATATAATATAATATTTTTCCAAGGTTGGGATTGTATCCGTGGTAGCGGTAGGTATACGGCCTACTATCGCGGTAGAGCTAGGAAGGCAAGGTTATGATGAGTTTTGTTAAGTATGATAGATTAAAAAAATGTGAAGCTAGATAATTAATATACATGTGTTCTTTTCCCGTATATCATTTCTTTTCCTAATTTTAAATTTAAAGTTTAATCAAGCGATAAATGTTCAAAATACCTTCAAAATTCATTCGAAATTCCTCCTAATTAAAACAGACTAGTCCTTGAATATTTAAAAAAGATTCGTTTTTGAGAGAATCCTTTTTATTAGAAACTTAGACCGGACGTTAATATCAAATTCAATATCTTAATATTCATTATTTTCGTAGCTTATATATTAACCTAATACCTAATTTTTAATCTTCAAGCATTGCTTATTTTGTAATAATCTATATAGATCTTTGAAAAGTTTAAGTTTCTTTATTAAAAATTAATTCATATCCTTTAAAATGTCCAAGAGTAGGTGGACAAAGCTTAGCTTGGTTATTGTAAAAGCACTTCAATTTATTTTATTTTTGAATTGTCCAAAAAGATATAAACATTACTTGGTTTTAGGAACTTGGGGAACTGCAAAATTATTATTATTATTATTATTATTATTATTATTAATTATTATTATTATTATTATTATTATTATTATTATTATTTTATATTTTGATTATTATTATTATTATTATTATTATTATTATATTAAACTGTTGTTGTTTGTTTGTTGTTTGTTGTTGTTGTTGTTTGTTGTTGTTGTTTGTTGTTGTTGTTGTTGTTGTTGTTGTTGTTGTTGTTTGTGTTTTGTTTGTTGTTGTTGTTGTTGTTGTTGTTGTTGTTGTTGTTGTTGTTGTTGTTGTTGTTGTTGTTGTTGCTGTTTACTTGGGTATTCCACGAAATTATCATTTTTGAAAATATTAACTGAAACATGTTTTCAATTTTATAATACTTAACGGATTATTCCTTTAAAGTTTCTTTTTTATTATCCTCAAATAAGTGAAAAGAAGCTGTAGAAAATCACTCCTGTCCTTAATTCCTCTAAAAAAGAAAAATCGAAAAGAAAATTTCACTTCTGAAAAATAGTTGTCCCGATAAGCTCTGACCCATTATTATTATTATTATTATTATTATTTTATTATTGATTATTATATTATTATTATTATTATTATTATTATCTATTATTACCTATTATTTTTATATTATTATTCCTTATTATGATTATTAATTTTGTTTCATTTCATTATTATTATTATTATTATTATTATTATTATATTATTATTATATTATTATTATTATTATTATTATTATTATTATTATTATTATTATTATTATTATTATTATTATTATTATTATTATTATTTTTATTATTATTATTATTATTATTATTATTATTATTATTATTATTATTATTATTATTATTATTATTATTATTATTATTATTATTATTATTATTATTATTATTTTACTTTTCTAACTACCTCAGTATTTTCTAAATACTTATTTAATTACAATTTCTTTTTAAATTCTGACCTCTTACAATTAAGAACAATTTAAAATAAAAGAGCAAACACATTATTTCCTACAAAAGTAAATTATTTTTTTTTTTTTTTAAATAAAAATATATTTTTTTTAAATAAAAATAAAATAACTGAAAAGAAATTTTTAGTTAATGAGTTCGTACGTTTGTTGCTCCACATTGCTTTCACCTTTCTTAAGTGAGAGTTTTTAAACCTTTCAAGTTAGTGTGTCACTGACCGTGAAAGTGAGGGGAGTGATTCGTCTCTCCGGTGTTCAGTTTAACAGACACGTGTTTTTTCAGTAAAAGATATGAGTGATAAAATTAATTGATTATAAATCAAATAATCATAAATAATTATCAAGAATTATTAACCTGATTACGATATTACAATTGTGGAATTAATTGAAAATTTAAAGTAATATTATATACAAAGTAAGTATATTGCTAAGACACTAAATAAAGGTGGAGTCTAGGGATTATCGTCTTATTATGATTATAATTAATTATAATTAATATTATTTTTATCATAATTGCAATTATTATTATTATTATTATTATTATTATTATTATTATTATTATTATTATTATTATTATTATTATTATTATTATTATTATTATTATTATTATTATTATTATTATTCATTATTATTATTATTATATATTATATTAATATTATTTATTTATTATTATTATTCATTATTATTTTATTATATATTATTAT
>JABUQX010098625.1:0-15552 GCA_015478945.1 Trachelipus rathkii
TATATATATATATAGTATATAATATATATATATATATATTATTATTATATATATATATATATATATTTGTATTTATAATATATAAAATAATATATATTAAAAATATATATAAATATATATATATATAAATTCACTTATTCCTAACTTTTTAAAATAATTTCTCTTTGACAGCCCGACCAAAGTTAATATAAATTTTTCACAAACAATGTTCTTAAAAAGATAAAACCAGTCAATAAAATCCTCCTTTTAACGATTTGTCCTTAGATCAAGCTATATAGCAGAAAATTAGCTCTCAACATTCACTTGGATTAGGAGGCAAAGCTGTATTGTGTAAGCCGCATCTTGCAAAATTTTAGGATAGCAATTGATTGCCTCTTTTACTGTTAACTTTGATTTTCGTCGATTTTCATTATTTCATCTAATGCCTTATGGAATTCTACTTTGTATTTTTTTAGACTCTAGAGGATTTTTAGGTTGAAGGTCTTTTACTGGTAGATTGTCTTTTTTCAATCGCTTTTCTGCATGCTCCAGTTGGTCCCATTGTTTGTCAAATTTTACTTCTTCATCTGACAAGATACCACAAGGGAGGATTCCTGAAACTGCTGAACTATCTGACTCCGACTCAGATTTCTGTTCGATGTGTTATTTCATTTTAGTCCTAGTTCGCAAAGAACATCCTAGCTTCAAATATCAGATCTTCAGTTTTCTGGGAAAGATACTAAACAAAGGATTGTCGACAAAAATTATTTATTTTCAGTTAACATTCTTTCCCTTCTTTTCATGGAATTTTTTTGTCATTTGCTAAAATCCCTTCTCTATAAAAAATTTTCCTGCAGTCAAGTCTTCTGATTGAATATTTTTTGTTGTAAAGTATGGGTGTTTTAATAATTCTTTGAGGGTTTCGATTTGTTCCCACTGACTATCGGAGAGAGAAAGTTCAGGAGTACCGGCAGCCATCATACTACTACTATAGTCTTTTAGTTGCGGAAGAAGCCTTTAGACTTTAGGGCATAAGACATGTACTTCCCATCTTGTCTCTTGACCTAAGATTGCCACTTTTGCCGCTTGATTCTTTAGTAACTTCCATTAATTTTGGGTACGTGCTTCTTTTGCATTTGTCTCGCCCTGCTTATAAGAATTGCTCTATGAGTATTGTGCAGACCATCACGCACTGCTAAACTGGTAAAGTGAACTCCACAACTCATGTGTGCAATGTTAACGTTATCGGACATAGTCTTTTCATGTTTTATCAAGTTCATTCTGAAAACAACTAATACTTCTTCGTGACATTCAATAAAATCAGTTTCACATTTACCAATTTCCTATTCACTCACCCTCATTGTCCTTTTTTAATTTTTTAATCGTAATGAACCATGTTTGGTGCGTTTTCCGTAACTAAGCTAATTACTGTCTTCTTGTTATTCGAATTCTTTTAATATTGTCAGTAACAAATTCTTTGAATATATTCCGCTGGAAATGTGAGTATTTTTTCCTTTCCTGCTAACGTTTTAAAATATGTTTTTATCTTCGTCCGCATATATAAAATTATTGACAAAATAATTTAGCTTTGCCCATGTGTAAGTATCCAATTTTTAAATGCACAAAGGGCCACTTTATCAATTTTAAGGCTTATTTTTTTGTTTATTTTTTCTTCTAGAAACTATTTTACAAATATTTTCCAGTCTAAAGGACTTCATTTTCTAAGCCATGTCTCCACACAGTGCTTTAAATCCTGGTTATGCAAGAAAACTAATGGGTCACTATTCTTTAACAACCATTATAATCAATTGTATTTGAATTTTCACTTAACATAGACAGAACAAATTTATGGCAAACTGAAAAATTTTCCACTTTAGTCTCAGTTTTTGAAATTAAAGGTTTCTGCCTTGATTACCTTTAGCTTCACCTTCTTTTTAACAATTGCCAGCAATGTCTGGATGATATCGTTTTAAATGTCGATTAATTAAAAGGATCCAATAGATGTATTGGGACCCCATGAGTAACTGGTTGTTAGGTAGACTCTTTTGTGCATGATCGAACTGACCGGTTTTCCCATCAACTGTGTTAACTATTTAATATTGACAAATGAAAGTATTTTTTTTATCTCAAGAGTGAGTAATATATATTTCCAAATACATGAGGTGCTTTCGATTTTGGTTTAGTTGACATGCATTTTTTAAGGATATTAAACTTAATTAAAGTTAATCTATAGAAGTACCGAACCTTTTTTATTATGAATAATAAATTTAACATGTTCAAATTTTCTTTGGAAAAATTAAAGTTGATTATAAGTATATTATCTTTTATATGTGCGTGTATGTATGGTTCTTATAGTATTTTTGTAATATATATATATATAATATATATATATATATTATATATATAATATATATACTAAGATATATATATTATATATATATATATATATATATATATATATAAAATATATATATAAATTAATAACACCTGTATAATAAAAATTAATAATTACTTAATTTTGTATTTGCCGGAGCCGGAGCAGCCTCTTTTTTTGCGGCTCCGACTCCGGCTCCGGCTCCAGGTCCCCCCGTAAAATTTCGCCTCCAACTCCGGCCCGGCCTCCAGATCCCCAAAATTCGCTCCGGCTCGGCTCCGGCTCCAGTCCCTCAAAAAGTTTCGCCTCCGCTCCGGCTCCGGCTCCGGCTCTGGCTCCACACCACCAAACCGTTGCGGCTCCGCGGCTCCGGCTCCCGGCTCCGGCTCCGGCTCCGCAGCCCTGGGCACCGGCACCGGCACCGAAAAATTAATATTATAAAGGAAAGAACTAAGGGATAGTTGATTCAGATTGATTAAGCTGGTGTAAAAGCATGAAGTTGTCAGTCAGATTCTTGTTGATTCGTTTTGATTCAGATTGATTCTCATTCATTTTGGTGTGAAGGAAACCTTATAAATGTAAAAATGAATAAATTAGCAAAAAACATAATTAACTCATTCAATGAACACTATCGCCCAAAAGACCTTTGAGGATTCAAAGAATGTGTAGCGAATCTGAATCAATCTGAATCAATCTAAATCAATCTGAATCAATCCGGAAAGAGCATATAGATCTTTTTCTATGCTATTACTGGGTTTAAACTGGGTTGATTTAGATTCTACTGGTGTGAATGGTGGGATAATAATCTCATTATTTACAGGAGAAACTTTCTGAATCTTGGTCAGTCAATTTTTCGCTGATTTGGATTGATTCAGATTCGCTCAAAAAGGCTTAGAATAGTAAGCATAAATTAAGTCATTATCAGCGCTATAATAAGCAATGTATTAAAGTTATTATTTATAGTATCTTTCCTTCTATGAGCAAAAGCTTATTATTATTATTATTATTATTATTATTATTATTATTATTATTATTATTATTATTATTATTATTATTATTATTATTATTATTATTATTATTATTATTATTATTATTATTATTATTATTATTATTATTATTATTATTGGGGTTTGTTTTTAAGGCTTTTGTCTTTGTTCAGTTCCAATTCATTATTATTATTATTATTATTATATTATTATTATTATTATTATTATTATTATTATTATTATTATTATTATTATTATTATTATTATTGGAAGCAAAAGTGATTATATTATAATTGGCTTCCTTATTTTGTTATCAGTAAATAAAGGCTCTTTTATGTAGCTTTGTTGTAGTCAGGTTCCCCTCTGAATAAAATAAATTTATATACATGCACTCGCGCGCACACACAAACAAACAAACACACACCTTTAAGAACTATATATTTCCTCTTTTCTGATAGTTGTTAAAGTAGAGGTAGTGTCTAATCTTCATGCCTATGGAATTCTTGGTAACGAAGGTGTTGCCCTCCACACACGAAACCACGAATTTCAATATTTTCGCGTCAACTATTGATTTAGTCTTTGGAAAAGTTCACGTGAAATAATTCCAATATTTTTCACTTGAAATTAAAAACTCTCTCTCTCTCTCTCTCTTCTCTCTCTCTCCTCTTCTGCTCTCTCTCTCTCTCTTCTCTCTCTCTCTTATATATCCCTAAACCTTCTCCTTTCTAGGAGGATGTGCGTGAATTTGTCTCTTCACATATTCTCTTCTCTTCTATCTAACTTCTCTTCTCTCTCTCTCTTCTCTCTCTCTCTCTCTCTCTCTCCTCTCTCTCTCTCTCTCTCTCTCTCTCTCTACTCTGTGTGTAAATGAATCCTTTGCGTATTCATGTTACCGCTACACGTGAGCCGTTTTATTTACTTGAGAAAATTAATTTCCATATACCTACGTTAAATGGTTTCTTTCCTACATTTTCTTGTCTTTCCTATGCACGGCATTATAATATATATATATATATATATTTATTTATATATATATATATATATATATATATATATATATATAGTATATATAATATATATATATATATTATATATATATATAAACTTAAAGAAATAAAACCTTCTTTATAAATATTTATATAAATTTAGGCCCTATACTGGTTACTTTATAAAAAAAAATTATCCCTTAACACAATTTTATTCACTTAAATAAAAACTTAATAAACATTTTGTTAGTTTTAATACTTTATTTAGTTTTGCAAAGATGGGTGATGTTCAATGTAACATTTTTTTCTAAATATAATACTACGAGCTTTCGTCCTCTATGTCGGGAGGCCTCTTCAGGTGATGGAATCTATCGAGAGCAAGAACAGAAGAATCAAAAAAATTGGACTGACTATGAATTTTGGAGTTGGTTGGTTTCTGTTATTATTTTTTTTGTAGAAATACGTGTCTTTCATTAAACTGATTTGTATCGGGCCCATCTCCGCTTCGCCCTGTTGTTTGTTATAATTATTCCAATTTATAATGCAGAATGATTCAATTTGCTTTCTTAAACTAATATCTGAAGTGTTGAAATTTGATTTGCATTATTTATATTGATGGAATGTTTATAGTTGTTTCTATGAGAAGTAAGAGCAGAGTTTAAGTATGCTCGAACCCAAGATCATGTTTTAATGCTGTTTTATCCGTCTTGTAAAATAATTTGTTTAGAGTTTAGAAGACTCTAAATTAGAAGCACAAGAATAAAAACAACGTTATTGCGCACATGCGGACAACATTCACCTTTGATTGAAGTTAAGGATAGAAACAACATCAAGAGTAAAAGAGTAAACAGTGTCAAAACGTGCGACTAATAGTCCCATGCATCTCAATAACTATTTTCAGCGACCCGCTATGAACAAATACTATACAGTATTGGCGGCTGCAAACATTTCGAGAATCATATACAGCTCACTCATACTAGATCACGGATGATACGAACTAGGTTTCGCTAGCTTCTATCTTTGACACTGCGTAGGTTTGATTTTTCTGATTTATTGATTTAGTGGTATGATAAATCATCACATGAACCAATATTGAACACTTCCCTCTCACTAAATTAAACCGGGATGAGAGAATATTGAAACAAAGAAGTAATCTGGAAATTGTTCAGTTAGCTATTCGCACGGACTACGTGAACGAATAGCCCACCAGACAGTCCTCATCACGCTCACCTAGCACAATGGCTGCGTCCGGACGAGATAAAGTGTCCTCAAGTCTTGCAATCCTGGTGTATTGGGAAATCTGTCGTGGTCAATATTGATATTATTATTATAAATATATCTATTCAACATTATATTAGACTTTATACTATTAATATATAGATTTATACTATACATAATCGATGAGAGTACTTGTTATAAACCATCACGTATCTATAACAATTTTACTAAAAAATATATGTTACTAGAAATTAAATGATTCATAATAGTTTCAAATCGATATTTATAATATATATCGGATATCATACTGGATAAGTCAATATTAGGAATATACATTACCTAATAGATCTAAATCTATATACGATCAGAAAGATCATAAGAGATCTAGGCTGATTGGAGTAGGTGAGTACTGATTGATTTACTACTGTAGTATATATTATCTCGTATATTTACCTTAATATACTTATTAAGGGTATCGCATAAATCAATATAGACATTTTAGCATACATATAAATAATACCTGTTATTAATTGAAAGATGAACAAGTAATGATTCCACATCAAAAAGTACAGGATCAAACATGATAAGATCAATTCGGGAAGGCGCTGAGGAGGGCTGTTTGGTGTACTAATCGCCCGTGATTATCGTACTACTCCGTACTGAATTAGCACACTAACTGAGCACGTGTCGGTGCTTAGTTATAAAGGAACGTTATGTTACCAATAGAAAAGAGCGCGAAGAGTTAGCGCATACAATGACCCACGGTAAAACTGATTTCTAGTTTTGTGTTAGAATTGTTTTAAAGTTCATTTCTATACTGAAATTTTTATATTAAATTGTTTCATTTTTTCAGCGGGCAGGCACATCATTTTACAATTGTAGTGCATGTTTAATTGATTGAACTGTTGAGAATTTTTTAAATTTCCATAGATCTTCCTTTGAATGGTTGAAACCATTAATTGGGAGCGCGTTACCGGCGACCACCATACAAATATCTATAAGACGAATCATAATTGCTGTATTTGTTTTGGCTAATAATCTGGAAGCGGATTAACCAGATGGGGGGGGGCACCACCGAAAGTCCCCCCGGCATCACCCCGGCTCGCCAGGCCACCGGGCGCCCGTGGGCCAACTCTGACGAGGAATTCTCCCTATGACTCTTTCAACCCATCTATTCTACTTGATGACTGCACTTACTGTAATTGACATTGGGCCTTTCTTTACCAAATCTTCTCAGCCTTATGTCTATTTAACGAACATTTTATACCGATTTTATATAAAAGAGCGTGGGGTGGAGTCCCGGCCTTCAGAGGAAAACTTTGGACGCAACCGCGGGGAGTAACCCTATTCCGTCTACGTACGAGGATACGTCCCATCTAACCCCTCTCCAACTTTTAGCCAGATACGATAACTCTTGAAAAACCTAAATTGTATGATATTATATTGGATCTCAGAGGCTGACGCCGAGAAACGAGAGCCTAAAAATCATATCGTACATTAACTAAATATAATATAATCAAAGAATAATCGCAGAAGCAGAAAAACTGATAAGGAAGAGTTGGTGCTGCCATGACATCAGCGCTGGCTTGCTTTCGGAAACAGGAACCGGAGCGGAGCCGGAGTCGGGAAGCCGGAAGCGGAGCCGGCGCCGGGAGGCGGAGCCGGAGCCAGGAGCACCGAGAGTCGGAGTTGACGTGAAATATTTCACGTATTTTTGATTATTATAGGAATCTGCTGGTTCTTGACTCTCGTAATCTTTTCCGAAAGGATCAATCGCTTTTTCTCATTCAGGCTCCGGAAAGTCATTTGTATATATAATAATATCTAATACTAATAATAATGTAATAATAATAATACCGTAAAGAATAATAAGATAGATCACATCATAAGTAAAGTAAGTAACTATTAATAAATGTATCCCAACATAATATAATTAAAATAAAACTATAACCATGCTGTGTGTTGGTGTGAGTTGCTCGCATGAAGAAGAGAGATTTCTGTGCAGTGGCTTAATTAATCAGGAGAATGATATTTCATGAGGAAATCAAAAAAAATAAAATAACGCGTCTGCTGTTGTCTAAAAATTTAAAGTCTGGTTACAACAATGTTGGAAGACCATACGAACATCTCTTTTGAGAATCACGAAAGTAGCTTCGTGACTACCGAGGGGAGCCGGGCGCAAGGTGCCCAATGTTGAATTTTTTTTTTTCTACAACTAGAAGAATAACCACATACCGCTTTCGCACCACGTGGCGCGATTGTTCCCCAACACACTCTTCGTTAGGCTCATCTCCCGCTCGGCCCAAACAAGGGCGTAAGCCGCACCTTTTGCGGAGCGGGTAAGCTAGTCGCTACAAGATTCGGAGGGACGCGGTCCAGACTCGTCGGGGTTTCTCGGCCTACCGGGCGGATCGACGGGGGGGACTTCGTCCCCCCTCTGCTTCTGCCCCTCTCTGTCGACCTTCATTTCACTTCAAAATTGAATTTCAAATATGCAAATCCATAAAATTTCCCTCCGAAGGTAAAATTATAATAACTATTGGCCACCCACTCTTTGCTCATCGTGAAGTAAATGCGAGGACAATTTGCACACCTGGTCATATCTGCTAGCATCGCCTGAGTATTCCACTTGCCAGCGTGCTCCTATAAAATAATCTCATAATAATAATTTGATTAAGGGACTTTCGTTCAGTAAATATTTCTAAAAGAAAACGAATACACCATAAATTTTTTTTTAAGTTTCGTCGATTGTACATTACTTTGCCTTTCCTGTAATATATATAGAAATACGTACCATTATTTGACTTTTCCTGTGAGCCCTGATGTGATACGTGTTTTCTATGTCTACACCAACGTAGTTGCCGGCACTTACTCCTTTTCGGGAGCTGGCTCCCACAGTCATACATATCTTACCCCTCATGCAGGTTACAAACCTCACTACACATACCTTCACCAGCGCAACGCATATACTAAAGGCACTAGTATATCTTTGTTTAGTATATTCAAAATTAGTAATCACTCTATACTGTATATATATGAGCTAAGACTCATATATATGATACCTACTGATGATAGTATCTATAAACTTATATATATATATATATATATACATAACTATATGAATTACTTACTAGTCCTTTGATATTTCTCTCATCAGTAATAGTATAACAAGGATAAGTCCTACTTTCGCGGAACAAAGTATTCAGGCGAGGTAAGGTGGTTGCTTCTTCACTCTACATGTAGTTCCCTAGTCGTCATCGTTTTACCCCCATACAGTATTACCTATACGGTTACGGTGTGAATCATACCCCTTAACGGACTATATATTTATGAGATGTTACTATTATATATGATATATTAATATATACTGCTTATATACAGTATATATATTTATAATGCATTTCTTTAATATAATAATATATTATATATTTTATATATGCGCTATTTTTGTATATATATATCTTACATTATACTATAAATATTATATATATTATTGTGTCTCTATATATCACTCTGTGCTTAGCTTCAAAATGGAAACCAGCTATACTGGCTCTATTCTTAATTTTAAACCAAACGTAATGCCTGCAAATCTAATCATATAAGTTCAGAAACTAACATTACCCCCATCTCTAATAATGCTCACTCTATGTCTCCTAATAGTTATAACAGATTGAACTTCTGTTTCTTTCTCTATTAGAAGACATTAAGCCTATCAGCTATAGTTTCTAGTCATTACCATTAACTTATTAATTTATAACTTATTTTATTGTCTGAATTCGTATAATTCAACATCATCACACATAACGTTAAAGTAATGGCTTAAATATTATTTGATCGAAAAATCTTATTAGATTTATTCCTTACCACCAAACACTGATTAGTCACGTTCAGATTAATGTTTACATAATCATACTCTAATTTACATACATTTGGAATTTTAGAACTTCAAAATTAATTCTCCTAAAAGTTATACAAAACTTCACTTATAAAAGTATATTCTTCTGGAGCATACTATCCTATATATATCTTTAATTCTATAATATTAATAACTATTATTTTTATTCATATTAACATTAAATATCAAAAAATTTCTCATATTAATTATATATTCACATATTTATTAATTAAATAACTTATGGCTAATAAGTATTTAGTATATATCAGGGCTTATTGATATTTGACTCATGTACATTATAATATACGTAATTTATTTTTGAAAAGATAAAAATATAGCATTTTTAAACTGCAATTATTTTTGCTTCACACTACTGTGTTAAAGATACTCCTAGGGTATGCAATAATTATATTTTATATATTTATTATTCATATAAAATTATATTATTATATCAATAGATTTTTATATTATATTAATTATATAATATCTAATATATAATCAATATAATTAATTATATATAATAATTAATAATATAATTATAATAATTAAATATATTAATAATATAAATAATAAATAAATTAAATATAATAATTAATATTAATAATATCTATAAATAAATAATTATAAATATATTAAATATAATAATAATATCTAATAATACCCACTAATTAATAATTATAATTATAATTAGTAATTAATATCCTCATAATTATATCTATTTAATAATTATTATCACTTCAATATAATATAATACATGTAATAATAATTCAATAATATAATTAATTACATAATATAATTATAGTAAATAATAAATTAATAATAATATATAATAATAATTAATACTTAATACAATTATTCTATATATATAATAAATAATACATAATTATATAAATATATATAATATAATTAATATATAATAATAATAATTAACATACTAATATATAATTAATAATTATGATTTATACCACCTTCACCTATTCAGATACTTTTTTCTATCAGCGCAATCTACTTAATGTCGAGGTAAGTTGAGGTTAAGGTGCCAGGCACGAGACATAAAAATATTTCCATTATGGGCTGCCTCGAGCCGGCATTGGGCAGACCTCAGAGGTGGGGCGGTGATCTGAACGTCGCCCCCTGTGACCCCCTCCGCCCCCTGTCCACCTTCTTAGGATCGGCTGCTCCGAGATACAGAACCCTCTTTCACCCCTGTTTTGCGCCTTTCCCAGCGATGCCTATCTAACCAGTTTTCCAGCTACTTGCTGCAATATCGCTCCAATCATGGCCTCATGTTCATTTCTCTAGCCTAGGGTAACGTTTTCTTCCCCGTTATCTTGGTCGTCCCTTTCATTGATCCATCACAATTCTAATAAAAACAAAGCGACTAGTTGATTTAAAACACACCTCCTGGTACTTAAAACGCAATAAACCACAATAACCAACAAACTATACTTACCAAAAAATTAAAAAAAAATAAAATTAATTATGGGATATATCTACTATATATATCCACTACTATTATTTAACGAACCCTAATATATATATGATACTATATATATATATATAGCTTAAAAGGGAGAATTTTAAAAATTTCTCATTCGATATACACCATATACCTGCTTAATATTAAAGATATAGACACTACGAAATACCAATATTATTTGACCAAATTTAGTACTAACACTTCCTTATTCCATCTGAAGTCTTTTAACATAGCAAGTGATTTATAAATCTTTTATGAAGCCAGTCTTAATTTTGAATTACCACTAGTTTCACACCTTTTTTTAAATTATAAAACAACACTTAATTGCTCGGCATAATTAGATCATAGGGTGTCGAGCTGCCATCGGTTTACTATCTACGCTGTCGTATTAATTCTCTTTCCAACACACAAGTAATCGTATTGTCTGTCGATAAAACTTTTATTTCTTGTGGCGAATCATGTCTGCTCATATCGGCGGTTCGCTCAACTCTTTTCCGGCAATGCTCGAAAACTACTGCCTCTTTCCCTTAAGCCCTCCATATGTTGCGCATCAATCACTGTACTTTAGACTATCTTTTCTATTGGCAACCTCGTAAACGTTTTTAAACTCTTTACTTTTTCAAGGAATGAATTATAATTTTAAATAAAATTACAAAAAAGTAAAAAAAAAAAAAAAACGAAAAAGCCTACACAAAATACAGTTGGATAAAAAGTCGATGTTAGACGAAAAGGCCATATAAAACCCTTCTCCATAATGGGATTCCCCTTCAATTTAAACTTTAACCTGTTCTACTACCCTACTAAATGATATTCGTTTGAACAGATCATTTCCGTCACCGCCCACTCTTTTCCTATTTTTGCACTCATAACTCTCAACAATACAGGACATTTCTCTTCTGAAACAGAGTAAATTATCACTTATAAATATATATAACTTATATATTAATGTATAATTCATGTTTTTTATATACACGTTCATATGAATATAAATACATATATTTATAATATAATTAAATATTCCATTATTATTGTTTAGTTATTTATAATTTTATATATATAAATATTATTATTTGAACTACTATATATATTTATATAAATTCTAATTAACTATTATTATTAATATATATGCTTTAAAATAATATATTGAACATAAAAAAAATCAAAACTGACGGAGCTATGTGCTGGACGATTTTATGCATGGTAGGCAACATTTGTTTATATTTTATTTATAATTGCAGCGTGTTTTTTTTTTTTTTTTTTTTTTTTTTTTTTTTTTTTTTTTTTTTTTTTTTTTTTTTTTTTTTTAAACAACCTGCGTTAAAATAACATAATTAACATTATAATTACCATTATATATACATTAAGTAAGTTAATGTTTTTTAATATTTTTAGAGGTGTGAAGCAACGCTTTAGTAATTAAAGTTCAATTTTGATTCAAGCATTTTTCCACTTTCAATTTTATGAAATCGTGTTTCGAATACAATACAATCCGAATATGTATCATGAAAGGTGAAGCCTGATAATCAACATGATCCTTATATATAAATATATCTATATATATATATATATAATATATATATTATATTAGTATATATATATATTATATATATATATATATATATATATATATATAATTATATATATATATATAATATATATATATATATATATATATATATATTACTCTTTTTTCAGAAATTTCCTTATGTATATTTATTATCAAAAACTAAAATATGGTTCTATACCTCCTATAGTATAACTTTAATTAATTAAGTTTAACATCCCTAGAAAAAATCATGTCAACTAAACCAAATCGAAAACACCTCATGTACCAATATTTTATTCACTCTGAAAATAAAAGTACTTACATTTTGCCAATATAAAAAATAGTAACACAGTTAATGGGAAAGAGTCAGTTCGATACATGCTTAAAAAGTTTATCTAACGTCCGCCATTGGGGCCAACTAAACATATACTTTAGATCCTTTTTAAATTATTTCGACATTTAAAACGCTCTCATCCAGACATTGCTGCAATTGTTAAATAGAAAGGTGAATCAAAAGCTGTTCAAGATAAACCTTTATTTTTAAAAACTCAGATTAAGTGAATATTTTCAATTGTCAAAAACTTGTTCTGTCTGTGTCGAATGAAAAATTTAAAATACAATTGATTATAATGGTTGTTAAAAATAGTGACTCCATTACCATTATTTTTTTTTTTTTTTTTTTTTTTTTTTTTTTTTTTTTTTTTTTTTTTTTTTTTTTTTTTTTTTGCAAGACCAAGGATTTAAAACATTGTTATGGAGTGGTTAACCTAATAGGTTTAAAAAACCGTGTCCCTGATTTTGTAAAAAGAAAAAGTCATTTTTGGATTCAGCATACTTAAAACTTATAAATTTACGGTTAAATGCCAAAACAGTTTAAAGATTTTTTTAATATTCAGACCAAGAAAGTTTATGTTGTCCACAGGCAAGACGAAAGAGCCATCGAAAGAGATTGGAAGTTTGAAGGTGTTAATATTATAATATATATTAATATAATATATTATATATATATATATAATATATATGATACTGATATTATTATAAAGAACGTTATATTTCATATCTTAGAAATATAGTTAATATATCAATAAGATGCTTTATTACATTATATATGATAAATATATATATATTATTATAAATTATATATATATTATTTATATACTAAATATATATTAATAATAAATATATATAATATATATATGTATATATATAAATGATAAATAGGGCCCTATATATATATATATATAGGTATTATATATATATATAGTTAAATGTATTGATAATAATATATATATATATTATATATATATATATATATAGATATTATAAATTTTATAATATAGTATAATATAATACTAATATATATATATATATATATTAGATATATATATAAATATATAATATATTATATAATATATATATATTAATCTTATAAATATATATATATATATATATATCTATTATATATAATAATATATATAATATATAATATATATATATAGTATATTATAATATGTAATATATATTATATCATATATTAATAATATATAATATATATATATTATATATATATATATATTATATATAATATATATAATATATATAATAATATATAATATTATATATAACGATAAATTCATTATAATGTCGTCATCAATTTAAATTTGTACTCAAAAAACCAAAAAAACATGTCCCTTAATGGGTTGAACCCTTAAACTTGGAGTTGGTAAGCCATTGACTACTATGAACTAAGAGATCCGCCACTTTCCTTCTGAAAGATTACCCTATCCTTCCCGCCGAGAGGAACAAGGCATTGACTTTGGGTTGGACATCGGGGGTCCGCCGTATGGTCGATGTCAAACCAAAGACACTTCCTTTGTTCCTCATCGGGAATGGTAGGTAACCTTAATTTCAGAGGAAAGTGACGAGGAAAGTAAGTTATGTGTGTGAACAATGATTCCACTTTAACGCTACGAATAGTTCAGCGATTTCGTCAATAAAGGCTATAGAGGTTCGGGTCTGAAAACTTGGAATATAATCGGCTAATCTGTGATTGTTCGCGCTTTGATACACAGTCCACGAATCGATGTTCTCGCGGGTGTGTTGTTTTTGTGTATTTTCTTTAAACACGAAATCACCCAGTCGCGGGGGGTAGGGAATGTATATTTAGGTTATTCGGGTGTTTGTTGTGTGGGCGTTTATCGGCGGTTTGTGTTGTGGGTTGCGGAACCTTGCCCCTCCCTGCCCGAGGCCCGTAGCTCAAAATGTCCGCTTTTATAATCTTTTAAAATACCGGCCCTTGTTTGTGCTGCTTTCCCGCGACCCGAGCGGGTAAAATTTAGGCCTAGCTCCACATGAAGTTGGAACAAATCAGCCAGGTGTGTTGCGAAGCGCGTGAGGCGTGCGAACAAAGAATTGCGCGTGCGCGCGCGCACACACACACACACCATATATTATATTATTTATATTGATTATTATTATTATTATTATTAATATTATTATTATTAGTTATTATTAAATTACAATTATTTTTGTGTGTCATATTATTTATATTTGTGAGAATTAGTTGTGTGATTGAACGTGGAAAAAAAATGGATTCCCGAATATAACTGCCAAATATGAAGAGCTATCGCTGTACAGGTTGTTTTTTACATCACTCCATACTCCGGCTTGCGTTCCCGGCTCGCGGCTCCGGGCCGCGGTAGTTTTGTTGCTCCTTGGTGTCTTGTCCGGTCCCCGGCTCTCGTAATCTTCCGGCCTCTCGGTCTCCCGGTTCCCTTTCTCCTGTAAAGCAAGCGCAGGTGGCCTTTCGACTCCTCTTCAGCAGAGCGTAACGACTCTGTGTTTTCAGCCTCTTGAAGATTTTTCTATTTCTTTTTTTTTTATTATTTATTATTATTTAATTCGTATAGTGATTTTTGTAGGGGACCTCGGTCTGCTTTGGCTCAGCCTACTGGTCCAATATTAATATGTCTATCAGCATTTGGTTAAGGGAGTTATCCCCCGCTGTAATCTGGGCTAAAAATTGTGCGAGAGGGGTTAGTCTGGGGTGACGATATCCCGTCGGTAGTTGATGACAGAGAGGTACGAC
>JABUQX010098627.1:0-7500 GCA_015478945.1 Trachelipus rathkii
ATATATATATATATATATATATATATATATATATATATATATATATATATATATATATATATATATATATATATATATATATATATATATATATATATACAAAAATATATATATATATATATATATATATATATATATATATATATATATATATATATATATATATATATATATATATATATATATATATATATATATATATATATATACTATATATATATATATATATATATATATATGATATATATATATATATATATATATATATATATATATATATATATATATATATATATATATATATATATATATATATATATATATATATATATATATATATATATATATATATATATATATTATCATAACCTAACCTACGTATTATACTGACGAATGAATAGTTGCTAACAAAGGAAAGTTTTCACATCAATAAAGCTAACATAACATAACTTGAACTAAGAACATAGTGTGCAACAACAAACCTAACATACCTTAAGTACGAAAAAATTAATGGCATTAGCAAAGTTTCCTACATATCAATGGTAGCAAACTAACATTACTCAACAATACTTAACCTAACACTATAACATAATCTCAATCATTTATATACATACCCAAACAAAATATTATTTTAATTAGCACATTCATAAACATATTATATAACAAAATTTAACAAAATTATTTATCATATCATAACTTAACTAACATATTGAACTACATAACTTACATATTAATAAACAACTAACATTAACAAACTTCCCCTACTTAACAACAGTAAAGTAGCTAACATTATCTAAAAAATGTAACCTAATCCTACTTATTTTTAACATAAAGTTTTCACATCAATAAAGTTAACATAGCTTAACCTGAACTAAGAACATAATGTACAACAACAAACCTATCATACCTTACGTGTAAATAAACTGCTAACATTAGCAAATTTCAGTACTTAGCAACAGTAAAAGAGTTAACACTACGTACAGAACTTAATCAAAACCCACTTTTCCAATATATATATATATATATATATATATATATATATATATATATATATATATATATATATATATATATATATATATATATATATATATATATATATATATATATATATATATATATATATATATATATATATATATATTTGTTGCTCGAGTTTCACTAAATTATATTACATTCTAAATCTATTTAAAACGCAACCAGCAAATCTGGATTACCTCTAAATAAATGAATAATCAAACTATTGATTAACTAGCCTTGTATTAAGAAAAATCCTGATATTATTAAAAGCCATTACTAATATCCTTTAAAAGTTATATTTTATATATTTTTTATTTATATTTCTTCATAATATTGTTATTTGTTCGAGAAAATAACTTATTATCCATTTACAAAAAAATTTAGCCAAAACGAAAAAGTTCCACCAAAACGTCTACCGAAAAAATTGTTCTTCTCAGATACCGTAGCGTTTAGCCAGCATAAATTCACATGGCTCAAACGACTCTTTTGGTCATAACTTTGTTTGTACTGGACCAAATTACATGAAACTTGGACTATTATTTTTGTTTTAAATTTACCTATCTATCCTGCAATGGAAATTTTATTTAATGAACTATCTTCAGAGATATTTCATGTTAACAATTTGGGGGGTTTACAGACTGCCACCACCCTATTTATAATAGTAATATTTGTCATAACTTAATTTTTTTTTTATCATAACCTAACCTCTCTCATATTGACCAACGAATAAATGCCTAACTTATCTTTCATAATAAAATAATAATGTTTGTGTATGTGATAATAAAAATATTTTGCTCGGTTATGTATAGTAAATAGGGTTGGGAAAAAAACGTTTCTTTCAAATCATGTTTTTTTCAGGAAAAAAACATGTTTTTTTCATGTTTTTTTCGTTTTTTTCAGTTTTTTTCGTTTTTTTCATTAAATGTATTTTTAAAAATATAAATATAAAAATATATTTCACTTCAGTATTTTCATTTTTCAAATAGGAGGATACCTGAAATTAAACAAATATTCCATTTTCATTTATAAAATAGCAGAACTATCTTTCTCTTATATTTTATCAATTGTTTTCGTTACAATTTATAGTAGGTTGTAGCCTGCAGACTGCTGTTTGTAGGCTTTTACTTACTAATTTTACTATGTATTTTACATTTGTATCATATAATCATATTTATAATTTACTTTTAAACATTAATGTATATTATATTTATATAGAATGAGTCTGAATGACAAAACTCAAAAGTGACTTAAGGGATGCAAATGAAATAATAAAAATATTGAAATTAAAATTATATCAAGATTGTAAATGAAGAGGAGGATTAGTAAATGTTGGCTTTCGAATATCAACTTTTGATTCACCAATCACTAGTCCCCCATCTAAGACTAACAGTCTTACAATTTTATTTCAAGCTCATTATCACTGGGCTCATCAGAGTGATCAGCCACATTTAATTTTGATATAACTAATAAGTTGATATCTCAGAGTCGTATGAAGTATCGTGTGAGAATGACAGTAGCAGTGGTGAAGGAGCAGGGGCAGTAACAGGACTCTTCAAGCTTAGCTGCCTTAGCATAATCATCTCTCAGTTGGCAAATTTTCAGAATTTCCTAGTTCTAGATTATGAGCAAATACTAGTTTTGCAACATCTACACAACAAAAGTTACATTTCATGCGAGGGCCTTTGCTACCTTTTATTTCCTTAAAAAGTACAGTCACACGACTTTTTGCACGTGACATTTCTAAATTCTGATTAAATAATTATGATAAAAATGTTACTGAAAGCTGAAACAGAGTAAGAAAACATTAATGAAGCCACAAACAAAATATTATGAATATCAAAATTCAGAATATAAAATAAAAATATGGAAAACCCATAAAAATTTTGAACACAAACTCAGGGGCTTCCACCTTGTAGGAAATTGGAACCCAAAAATGTCCAAATTAGAGCATATTTGCTAAAACTTATAATAAAATTGTTCAAACATGTAAATTCCACAACTTAATTGAAAAAAAAACGAAAAAAAACAAATTTTTACTTGTTTTTTTCAGGCTGTGTTTTTTTCATGAAAAAAAAAGTTTTTTTCGGAAAAAAACGAGCTTGTATTTTTCCTTTCCCAACCCTAATAGTAAAGTTGAAAAAGTTTGAATAGGTTACGTTTTGTAGGTAATGTTAGCTACTTTACTATTGTTAAGTTGGGAACTTTGCTAATGTTAGCAGTTTATTCGTGTGTAATGCTTGTTAGGTTTGTTGTTGTACATTTTTTTTAAACTCCTTTGTTAAGGGTATATATATTTTCCTTTATGGGGTTGTTCGGGATTAAACCTTAATCCTAAGAACAACCCTCATAATTTCCCTTTCTTTGGTGTCTCATCAATACCCCAGCACAGTTCTTAGTATGCTTAAACTCTGTTTAATTACTGTCATACTCAGCTCCAGTGTGGATACCTTTACCGGGAGTCTCTCGAGATGTTTTTCTAGGCTCTTTTTTTATTGTTCCCGTAGCACCCAAAATCACTGGAACTATTTCAATCATATCTATATTCCATAATCTCCTTAGTTCGTATTTGAGTTCTTTTTCCCTTTCGTAGGCCGAGACGCCTCCATCCCACGGGACTCCGACCTCTATAATCCAGCATTTATTTTCAGTTTTGTTATGGATGACTATATCTGGTTTGTTATGAGTGACTTGTGCGTCGGTTGGTATGTTGTAATCATATAGTATTAAGACTCTGTTGTTTTCCTCTATATTGTTTGGGTTATGTTCCCAGTGGTTAACTGTATTTACTTCTATTTCAAATTTTCTGCATAATCTATAGTGGATCAGTCTGCAAATGTTGTTGTGTCTTTCTGTGTATGAGCCCCTCAGCAGCAAAACCCCACATCCAGATAATATGTGACATACTGATTCCGACCATTCATTGCACATTCTGCATTTGTCCGTTATGTTTTGCCCTTCTATGTGCTTTTTGAACCAGTTGGTCCTGAGGGCCTGATCTTGGGCTGCTAGGATGGTTCTTTCGTCTTCACTTTTTAGCCATCCTTTTATCATTACTTCATTTGATTTGTAAGTGTCAATGAAGGCTTCATCCAGTATGTTTTTATGGTGTTTGGCAAATGTGTGATTTTTCCATTGTTCTAGGTTTGCTTCTTCTCTCTTCTCTTTGTATGTCATCTTAGCATTCTTTATTTCTCTCTCCAAACTTTCATTGTTTCTGCCTTCTCCATCAAATCTCACATCTCTTAGGTAATCATTCATTTTTTTATAATTGATGTTGAAGAAGGTTTCAAGTTTTCATGTTCATGTACCCATCCAATGAATCTTCCATCATTGCCCTTCAAATATTTCCCAATTCCTATTATTTCAGATTTGTATATTATATCTATTGTAGGTACTCCCATTCCTCCCTTTTTTCTGGATACATGTATCCGTGGCACACATTGGTTTTTATAGGTCATCTTATGTGCGTGCAGCATTTTTCTGGTCATAACATCCAGCTTGTTTAAGTCTTCCTGCATCCAGTCGATGATCCCAAAACCATATGAGAGTACCGGGATCGCCAAGGTGTTAATGGCTTGCATCTTGTTTCTGGGGTTCAATTCTGATTTTAAGATTAATTTTAATCTTCTCCTATATTCCTTTTTTATTTTTCCCTTCATTATGTTGTTTTCTATTTTTTCTGACTCTTCTATTCCGAGATATTTATACGTGCGTTCTTGTTCTAACTCTTTAATTATATCTCCTTCAATTTCTATGTTCTCACTTTCTGTTCTTCTGCCTTTCTTGAGTAGCACAAACGCACATTTATCTAGCCCAAATTCCATGCATATGTCATTAGAAAACCTTTTTACGATTTCTATTTGTTTAATGGTTTCTTCTCTATATCGGATTTCAGGATTGAGGACTGGTAAATAGGTCAAATTATTTTGGTTATCATTGATGTCATGTGTGCTGAATCCATTCTGCAAACCATTAATTAAAGCACTCAGAGGATTTATGGCGAGCACAAATATTAAGGGGGAGATGGAGTCTCCCTGGAATATTCCTCGCTTAATTTTTACTTCTTCTATTTCCAAAGTTCCTTCTTCATAATGGAGATTTATATTAACTTTCCATATCTTCATTGCATTGTCTATGAATCTTATAATTTCAGGGCTAATTTTATATATTTTTAAAACTTCTCTGATCCAATTGTGAGGGACACTATCGTAGGCCTTTTTATAGTCTATCCATACCATACTTAGGTTTTTCTGGGCCCTCCTCGAATTTTCTGTAATCATTTTGTTGATGAGTAATTGGTCTTTAGTTCCATAACTATTTTTACAACATCCTTTTTGTTCTTCGCTTATGATGTTATTGTTATCCAAATGTCCTTGGATCCTTTTTGCCAACACTCCCGTAAATACCTTATATAAGGTTGGCAGACACGTGATGGGTCTATACTTTTCTGGTCTCTGGGTTTCTTCGCTTTTTGGGATCAGCACAGTTTCTCCAGTTGTTAACCACTGAGGAATTTCTTCTCTTCCATTTATAATTCTATTATAACAAGCGGTAAGCGGTTCCAATAGTGTTCTTATTTTCTTAAGCCATACATTTTGAACTCTATCTGGTCCAGGTGTTTTCCAGTTGCTACTCTTTTTAATTACATCTTCAATCTCTTTTTTTGTAATTGCAACATGTTCCATTTGTTCGATATTAGTTGTTTCTTGGCTATTCTTTATTTGCTCTAGCCATTCTGCTTGATTATTAAACATTCTTTCATCTTCATAGATTCCTTTCCAGAATCTATCCACTTCCTCTTTGGGAGGAGGGTTTGACACTTTTATGGAATCATTTCGTATTTCTCTATAGAACCTTCCCTGATCCTCTTTAAACATAAAAACATTTACATGAAAATCTCTGAATAAATTTCATTAAATGAAAATTTCATTTACAGGATAGATAGATAACGTTAAAATAGAAAATAATAATCAAAATTCCATGTAATTTGGTCCAGTGCAAATGAAGTTACTGGCCAAAAAAGTCAGCTTAAGCCATGTGAATTTACGCTGGCTAAACTTAACTACAGGTATCTGAGGAAGAAAAATTTCGGAGGACGTTTGGTGCAACTTTTCGTTTTTCTAAATTTTTGGTAAATGGATAATAAGTCCCTTTTCTCGGACAAATTTCATATTAAAAATATAAAAGTAAAAATAAAATATAATTTTAAATAATAACATCAATGGATTTTACTAATTTGATTATTCATTTATTCATGGCAATCCAGTTAACTGATCTTTTGATTATTCATTTATTCATGGCAATCCAGTTAACTGATCTTTTGATTATTCATTTATTCATGGCAATCCAGTTAATAAGAAAGTTACTGGTTAGGTTAGATTAAGATTAAGTTTTGCAGGTAGTGTTAGCTACTTTACTGTTGTTAAGTAGGAAAATTTGTTAGTGTTAGCAGTTTATTCATACGTAAGGTATGATAGGTTTGTTGTTGTACATTATGTTCTTAGTTAGGTTATGTTATGTTAGCTTTATTGATGTGAAAACTTTGTTATGTTAAACAAAGTATGATTAGGTTAAGTTTTTTAATGTTAGCTACTTTGTTATTAAGTGGAACTCTGTTAATGTTAGTTGTTTATTCATACGGAATGTATGTAGTTCAATATGTTAGTTAGGTT
The DNA here is from genome assembly GCA_015478945.1 of Trachelipus rathkii. Lineage (NCBI taxonomy): Eukaryota > Metazoa > Arthropoda > Malacostraca > Isopoda > Trachelipodidae > Trachelipus > Trachelipus rathkii. The sequence goes on from JABUQX010098627.1 coordinate 6,693, forward strand.
ATGATATGATAAATATATTTGTTAAGTTTTGTTACATAATATGTTTGTGTATGTGCTAATGAAAATAATATTTTGTTTGAATATGTATAGTAATGATTGAGATTATGTTATAGTGATAGGTTAAGTATTGTTGAGTAATGTTAGTTTATTACCATTGATATGTTGGGAACTTTGTTAATGCTATCAATTTTTTCGTACTTAAGGTATGTTAGGTTTATTGTTGTACATTATGTTCTTAGTTCAGGTTATGTTATGTTCGCTTTATTGATGTGTAAACTTTCCTTTGTTAGCAATTATTCATTGGTCAGTATAATAGGTAGGTTAGGTTATGAAAAAATTTGTTAAGTTTTGTTAAACATTACTATGATAATGTACCATGATTACATGTTTGTTAGTTAGCTGTTGATAAGCAGAGAACTTTGTGATAATGTTGGCAGTTTATTCGTATGTGAGAAGGTATGTTATGGCACGTTATGTTTTTAGATCGAGTAATACTATGTTAAGCTTTATTTATCTTCAAACCTTATATTGCTTTATTCGTTGGTCAGTATGATAGATGGGATAAGTTATGATAAATTTTATTAGGTTATCTTAAGCATTACAATGTTAAATTAACATTGATTTGATATAGATATGATAGAAAAGTAGGATAAGGTTGAGATATGCAATGTAATATTAGCTACTTTACTGTTGTTAAGCTGATAGCTTTGTTGTGTGCTTGGTTTATTCGTCTATCGTAAAACTACCTAATCCCTCCTTGGAATGAATTTTAATAGTTCTTCTTCCTTCAAATTCCTGTCTAACTCAA
>JABUQX010098627.1:12500-27577 GCA_015478945.1 Trachelipus rathkii
GGTTGGATGTGTTGGGGATAACAGAAACTAAGTTGAAGGGAAAGAGGGAGATGGATTTTGGAGAATACAAGGGTATGATATCAGGGGTGAACGAGAGAGTGAGGGGAGGGAAGGGGTGGGAATAGTTATGAGGAAAGAGGTGTGGGATAAGGTAAGGTTGTGCAGCCAGGTGAGTTCGAGGATAATGTTGGTAAAAGTGAAATTCGGGGGGGAAATGTGGGTTTTTATATGCGCATATGCACCAGTGAATGGAGCGAGGGAGGAGGAGAGAGAAAGATTTTGGGGAGAGCTGAATGAGTGTTGGGAAAGTTTGGTAATGGAAAAATTTGTCTATTGGGAGATTTGAATGCGGAGTGGGAAGGGAGGGGGTGGGAGATTAATAGGATTTGGGGTAGGGGAGAGGAATGCTAATGGAGAAAGTCTGATAAGAGTTGTTGTGTTTCGAAAGAAGAAATGATGAGTGGGGGAATACTTGGTTCGAAATGAAGAAGCGAAAATCATAAGTTAACATGGAAGAGTTGAGATAACGGGGGGAGGGCGATACTAGATTATGTGTGTGTAATGGAAAGATAGGAGGTAGGATTATTAAGATGTAATGTATTTAGAGGGCGGGAGGGGGATAGTCGGATCCTATTTGGTGGTTGCTAGATAAGGGTGGGAGGAGAGGTACGGTTTTGGGAAAGGGTAGAAAGAGTGAGAGTTGAAGTGATAAAGGTGGAAAAATTGGAAGAGACAGTGTGTAAGAGGGAGTTTAGGAGAGTATGGAGGATAGGTGGAGAAACGTGAGAGGGAGGGAATGGGGAGTTTGAGGGGAGTGGAAGAGTTTTTAAAGAGTCAGTATGTGAAGAGGCTAGAAGGGTATTTGGAGTAAAAAGGGTGGGTGCAGGCAGAAGGAAAGGAGTGATGGTGGAGTGGAGGAGGTGAAGGAGGTGGTGAAAAGGAAAGAAAGGGGAAGGCTTATGTGAATGGTTTGGGAAGTAGGGAGAAGATGCTGGGAGGGAATATAGAAGGGTTACGAGTGGAAGCAAGAGGGGCGGTGGAGAGGGCGGAAGAGAAGAGCAAAGAGAATGGTGAGAAAGTGACGAAATTTTGAATCGGCGGAGTAAGAATGTTCCGGAAAGAAGGATGAAAAAGGAGAAAAGGAAGGGTTGGGGGGAGGATTTAGGGAAGGAGATGGGGAATGGATGGAGAGAGGATAGGGTGAGGAAGAGGTGGGGGGGAGTATTTTAGTGGACTATTGGAATGAAGTGGGTGAGGTAGGGGAGGAAAGATATGCAGGAGGTGAGGATGGGGAATGACGTGGGAGGAGGGGAGGATGAATACAAATGGAGGAATTATTAGGAGCTTGATAAAGGAAAAAAAGGGAAGTCCGCAGGTCTGGATGGTGTGAGAAAGGAAATGTTGCAGAAGGGAGGTATAGGGGTGCGAGGAATGGCTGGCAATAGGTTATATAATATATGTTGGAGGAGTGTTGAGGTACCACAGGATTGGAGGATGGTTGTTTGGTTCCCTGTATAAGGGGAAAGGGGATAGAATGGAATGTGGAAATTATAGAGGTATAATGTTTTTAAGTGTGTAGGGAAAGTGTACGGAGAAATATGATTGAGAGAGTAGAGGTTTAACCGGAGGGAAATGGGGGAGAAAAGGAGGATTAGGGAGGGAGAGGGTGCTGACAAGTGTTTTAACTAGAGATGCTTGTGAGAAAATATAGAAGAGGAAAGGGAAAGTGATGGGTGTTTTCTAGATTTAGAGAAAGCATATGATAGAGTGAATAGGGGCGAATTGTGGAGGGTGTGGGAGGAAAATGGGGTGGGGGTAATTTAGGGAAAGGTATTAGGGCTTTTTTTATAGGATAGTAGAAGTGTGTGAGGTGTTGGAGGGCGAGTGGAGTTTGGGGGATGGTGTGTGGATTGAGGCAGGGGTGTGTATTTGCCGTGGCTATTCAATTTGTTTATGGAGAGTGTTTGCAGAGGAATGGTGAGGGAGGGGAGGGGGGTGGAATTGATGAATGGGAATGATAGAAGGGAAGTGAACATGATACTGTTTGCGGATGATACTGCCCTAGTGGCGAAGAACGCGGAAGGGCTGAGGTATTTGGTGAAGGAGTTTAGAATGTGTGGACAAAAGGGGCTCAAAATAAATCCAGGTAAGAGTAAAGTGTTAGTGTTTGAGGAGGAGGAAAGTGGGGAGGGGGAGGGGTTAGAGGTTAGAGTAGGGGGTGTAGTATTGGAAGAAGTAAAGATTTTTAGATATTTAGGGATGGATTTGGGTAAGGGGGGAGGGATGAAGGAGGAGATAGAACATAGAGTAGGTGAAGGAATGAGAGCTTTGAGTGGTCTGAGAGAAATATGGAAAGGGGGGGATCTATCACAGAAAGTTAAGATAAGTATGTTTGAAAAAATTGTTGTAAGCCGTGTTGTATGGGTGTGAAACGTGGGGGTTGAATGCAGGTCCAGGAAGAAGTGGGAAGTATTTGAGATGAAGGGGTTGAGAGGGGTTTGGGGGTTAGGAGAAGGGAGAGGATTAGGAATAGGGGGGTGAGGGAGAGATGTGATTGAGGAATGGGTTGGTGGGAAGGGCGGAGAAGGGAATGTTAAGATGTATGGGGCATCTAGTGAGAAGGGAGGAACAGAGAGTGGTTAGAAGAGTTTGGGAGGCGGAGGATAGGAAGGAGGGAAGGGGAGACCAAGAAGGGAGGTGAGGATGGATGGAATAGGAGATGCATGGAGGAGGGAGGGAATGAGGGGAGGAAGAGGGTTAAGGGGTGCTGCCGGGGATAGGTGGGGTGGAGGAGGTGGGTGAGGGCGAGGATGAGGGGGGGTGTGAATGAGGAAGGCTGTACGCACCACTACCCCGCTCAACCCCTTAAAAGGGAGAAATAGAAAATAAATAAATAATAAATATAAATATATATATATATAATATATATATATATATATATATATTATATATAATATATTATATATATATATTATATAATATATGTATATATATAGTTATATTATATATATATATATTTATATATTATATATTATATTTATATATATATATGATATACCGTATATATATATATATATATTCATATAGTATATATATATATATAATATATATAGTATATATATATAGTATATATATATATATAGTATATATATATTATTATATATATATTCTATATATATATATATATATATATAATATATATATATATATTATATATTATATATATATTATATATATATAAATATTTATATATATAGTATATATATATTATATACTTATATATATATATATATATATATATAATATATATATATTATATATATTTATTATATTAGTATTATATAAATATATATATATAAATATTTATATATATATATTTATATTATATAATTATATTATATTTATTAGTATATATATATATATATATATTATATATTATAATATATATATAATATATATTATATATATATATATATATATAATATATGATATATTATGATATATATATATATATATATATATATGATATATATATATATTATATATATATATATTATATATATATTAATATATATAATATATAATATATATTATATTATTTTTTATATATATATATAATATATATATAAGTGATATAATATAATATATATATATATATATATATATATAGATAATATATATTATTATAGTATATATATATATATATATATATATATATATATAATATATATAATATATTATATATACAGTATATAATTTAATATAAATAGTAATATATATATATTATATTATATTATATATATATATATATGTAGGTGTGTAGGTGAGGTATATGTGTCCTAGGGTGTGTATGATTATAATGGTTATAGTAGGTTGTAGTTATATATATTAGTTATATATATATATTTGTATATAGTAGATATATATATTTATATATATTAGTATATTAGTATAGTTATATATATATATATATATATATATATAGTATATATATTATGCTTATCCTTATGCCACATAACTACGAGGTGGTATCAGTTGCAAATCGAGAATGCAATTAACTTATTTGAATTGCTGCAGGTTGTGCAATAATTACAAATTTTCATTGAACTTTTCATATACTACTCTTTTCCAAGTGAACATAGCATAAGTTGATTTATTTCCTTCATCCTTTCTAAATAGCCTGTTAGCTTTTAAACTCTTTTTCTCCATCAACCTCTCTTTTGAGTTTGCCCTGTCTCTTTATTGGCTACGTGTTCGGGCTTAAAAGATGCTTACCCAATCTTATTATCATTCATGGTTTAGCTAGCGACTCATTCAGCTTTGTTCCCATGTGATTTTTTCTTTTCTCATTTTCATCAGACATTTCTCTTATCGATACATATTCCTTAATCTTACGTTTCTAATTCTATCTCTTCTCTCTATTCCACAAACATTTCGTTAACCTTTCATTTTCAAAATCTTAACTCTATTTTTTCATTTTAGAGTTTAATGACCACTTCTCACATCCATACTGAATACAGAGCAGTTGGATCTAATATACAGTTACACAATTTCCTTTTTAACTTCCTGAATAAATTTCCCTTTATCCATAACTAAGGCTAGTAAATACAATTTCACACTCAATAACCCTATTGTTAATCTTTTCTTCATGCCTGCGAAAGCCCCAAAATCCATTTCTAAGTACCTTAAGACTGTAGTCTCGGTTAGGCTTTCTCCATTCACCTTTATAAAACAAATAAACAATAACCACCCACATTACGGGGTGTGGCTTTGTTATTACATCCTGTAAGCTACAAATTATAATATATATAAAAAGAAATATATAGAGAAACAGTGACTTATTCCTATAAGACAGGAAGATTGAGAGTTAAAAATAATTCTATATCGACCCTAAGAATCATACTTGTGGATGCTATGCATAGATAGATACATGATAGATTTCTATATATCGATACAGAGCTTGCGGCAGATATATCCGGGTACGTCGGTAATGTACGGTGTACAACTCTCTGCTCCACACTGTATAATATTCTAATATTGGAAATACTCACAAATAACAACTTTATATGTTTTTAATTTATCAATAATAAAAACGATTATGAGCTCTACTCCATATTAATGAAATGATAAATGCCTTTACTCATATAAGGTACGACACACTCAAAATAAAGATATAGGAGCATGAAATTACATACATAATAAAATATATATTTATATATAAGATAAATATATATAAATATGATACCCATATTCTAAGATATATAATAATATATTGTGTAATAGGATTCCGTAATAAAATTATTTTATATAGTCATGAAATATAATTATATAGTACAGAAAAAAGTAATATAATATTGCTTCAACATCTAATTTAAAAAATGAAAAATCCTTATACTAAAAAAAATATGTAAGATCTACACTTAGTACTCACTCAAACTATCCCACAGTAATACTTAGATAAATATAATATCACTAGTAGTATATATTATATATAAGTATATAGTATGATGGCTCAGGCGTTTAGTATGATCCGTGCATATATATCTTAAAAGCTGATTAATGCTAGTCTGAGTGGCTGTTTGTTGTGAAGGCGCGAAAGCCACTCCTGCTGCTTGTGGCGACGACTTTAGGGCATAGGAGGCATAGTCCATAAACCTGCCCGAGCCCACACAACAGGAATCAATCAATCCCTTAAGAAAATGTAGAATCAGGGGATTGCGACCCGATCGAAGATCGGCAAAGCAATAAGAAATTGAGAACAAGCAAATGAGCGATTGGAAAAGAATACCATAAAAACCTTCCAAGAACGTGCACGTAAGCGAACCGGCGCTTGGAAGATACAACATTCGCGAGAATGATGACACTTAACACTCTTAGATAATTGACCGGCACTAACCCATTCAAGGACAGCAGCAGTTTTAGCAGGCTGGTGTCCATGTAAACTAACATTGATGTGCACCTACATGGCTGGTAAATAGAGAATAGGCACATGGCAATTCCACAGAACTGAAAAACCGAGGAAAAGACCCTCAAACCCCTCCTCCTGTCCGTGCCAATCTGGCACTGGGCAAATCCTCTCGTTAGTTAAAGCTAGCTAGAACAAATGCTCATTAACTAAGCAGAGTAATAAGCCAATACATCCCAGAGAACAAGACGTTTCAACACGGTGTTATTATAGCAAACATCATCAGTTACATAACTGTACCTTCGTCACCAAAACCGACGGATGTCTAAACGCCAGTAATAAATAACTTATAGTCTCAAGAATCGTCACGACAGGAAATATTACTTATATGTCTAATCGGACATGAACAAGCTTTGGTATAGTTTCCAAGGCAACAATATAAGTCACAAAATAGTGCAATTAATGAGCCTTGCCCACGTATTTAAAGAGAATGGAATAGACCGGCGCAAATTCGATCAGGGAGATCGAGCCTGAAATAGAACGGATTAACGAACAAAAATCATGGTACGATAATATAATATAAAAATGGGCATAGAGCAGTCTCGAAGGAGGGCGAATCAATGCCTCATACCGCTTATTCAACTTATTTCACGAGCTGACATCGCAAAACCACAATACAGCCCACAACATATAAGACAGACCTAATGCAGTTTACACATGTCACCATAACGACAATACACTCAAGAACCTTAAACACAGACTAAAATTCTTGGCCTGATTCAACAATACATTCAACCAAATTCAAACTTGGCCTAACTTAGTGCATCAGAATGTTGCGTCAGCGTAAACTAAATCAAACTATCTACATTATCGCACAACAAAGGAATAAAGATAGAAGGACGCATCAACAGGTCACTTATGAAGCCAGCAAATATTCGTGTGTTAAGACTAACATAGAGGCTATTCGCAATAAACAGAAGCAACGGCCAGATAATTCTTGGGTAGACACTGGTCGCAATGGAAGTCGCACAACCTAGTCACAAAACACAGTGAAAACATAGCACTAGCAAATGGGATTATTAATTTTTCATTCGGAATTATTTCTTTTTCACAATGAGAGGGAATAAACAATAAGACAAAGTGACTTATAGTCTAACTATCAACACAAACAAGCACATGCCAGTGGCTAAATTACTAAATTACTCGTTCAGCATAGGGATGCAGTCCGTCACGAGTATGGGCATCCAGGTCAACTATTAATTCGAAGGGAAACATGTGTAAAACGTTCAAGCACCGAAAACAGGACAGCTGCAGACGAATTATAGACAGGTTGAGACAGGCCCTGGCAACAACTACAGAATCTTCGCAAGCACACACTTGACTCATGACGGATAAGCATTAAATAGGTTGACAGCAGTAGAGGCGAAACGATTGTGTAGAAGATGATATATGTGCACACAGTTCTACGCTAGAAAGTACAAACACCTCTTAAGAGCAAGACATAACACAGGATTATACAAGGACGCAGCTGACAGACCGTACTAAGAAGGTTGATCAAAGACTCATGTCACACGTACGGCTTGTCAGCCGCTGACTACTAACGCAGTACGGTAAAATACCTACCATGCTTCCCCATCCTTTGTTATACAAACAAATCCGTCTATAACAACATGGCGGCCCCGACCTATAGCGGCCGACCCAGGGCAACACACTTAATGCAAGAAGCAAATACAGCCACAACACGATCACGTGAAGAATTATTTAAGAAACCGACAGCCAAACAATAGACACTAAGGCGAACATCCACCAGTAAATTTCATCTGATTTGACTCTCTTCCTCATTAAGCAGTCCCAATCATCTTTGGTCGAAACCGTATCAAGATGAACCGGCCATCCTTAACCGGTATATTAAATGGAGGAACGCTGAGCTGTATGATGGCGCCTAAAAGGACAGGTGGAGGTTAAGGACATAGGATGAGGAGGAGAAGAGAGCGGGTGGTTGTGGCGAGGAGCTGCCAGTGGATTACATTACGGTGGTACGGGAGCTGATGCCGGAGTGAAATTTCGATTGCGAAAAAACGTGCGAAGACATAATGGAACTACTGATTCAGTCATATTCCAAGATAGACATCCGGTTACTAAAACGTTTAAAACAAGCACCACGGACCGGATTCGGAAATACAATTAAGGAACAATAACTTACGTTGACTGAAATATTGTCAAACAGCATTAGAGGCCAAAATCGCATAGCATAGGAGGACTGTGTCTCACTTCCTCTGTACAATGTCCAGTTAACGCATGGTCTACGGCAGCTCTTAGAGCAGTTACAATGTTTTGCCGGATCTTGTTGGAGGGAGGGCCGACTGCGGGCGGCGGGGTATAGTTAGCAAGGTGAGTGCGCATGTTCTGAAAAAAGGGTGCCAGGGGGCCGAGAAATAAAAGAAAAGGTAGGGCGTAAAGGAAATATATATATATATATATATATATATATATGATATGATATAATATATATATAGTATATATAGTGTATAGGTATATAGTATATATATTGAGTACTCATATATTATAATTATATTATAATAATAGTACGTAGTAGTTACATGTAATTTAATTCCCGTGGGACACTGGAACGTCAACATTCGGATTTATAGAATTTCTTTTATTGGGGCATTTATCTAAAGAACGAATAGGAAATATTAAAGCATCATGTAAGATTCATCCCTTTCTTTCGAGGTAGTCATATCAGGGTGTAGAAATCCAAGTCAACAGTAACACAAAACAGACAGTCCTTTAGCACGACTTAAGTGGGGAGTTATGCGAGCTGTAAGAAGTGATGTGTTTATTCCAGCAAAAAAAACAAGTCTACAACAGACAAGACAGTGTTCAACCGAACACAGTCACCTCAGAGCCCTTTTTTTCAGGAGAAGCTTCCATTTCCGCTCACTTTCAGAAATATGTATCCTGTTCTTCTTTTATTGTTCGCTTTCGTAGAATTTAGGAAGATTAGTGATGTTTCTTTGAACAGAACAAGGGATATCTGTGGGAGAAAGTTGTTTTGATTTTCTTCTCGTTCTCGTTACAACGTATTTGATAAGAGATTACAGAATTCGGTATGGAGTCTTTTCCTCTGACATGTTAAACATTAACATGCGTCCTTGCGTCACAGTGACGAAACAGCAGCAGTAAGATCAAGGGGAGAACATTGGGTCACAACCTACAGAAGTCGTTTACAGTATGTGTGACAAGTTGTCCTATGCTGATATTCGGTGGTGGTGGAGCAGATTTGTTTAAGCTTAGTGTGTTCACCAAGATACATTTCAAATATCTTTCTATTTGTCACCGTATCCTTGTGGAGAGTAGTTCCAGAATGGATTGGTTCGGAAGGGAATTTTAACGCACGGGCTCGGTACAAAATATAATCTTCTGGGCTGCAATGTGCAAATACAGCAGCGCTCTTCAGTAAACTGTAATTTTGCACCCGGAATAGAGTAGTGGATTCTCTCTAAATTGGTGCAATATCTTCATTACTTTTAATTAGTGTATGTACTAAATGCAAATGAAGTATGTGTTTTTTTATTCAGTACTACACTTTTTCAAATGAATATGTTCCATCTATATTATTCCTAATAAAATATTATATTTGAAGTTACTAGATATTTTTCTTAAAAGAAGCCTCTAGCATCCAAAGAAACTTTAAATTTCTAACCTTTAAAATTTAACTAGAGAAATAAACAGATCTTAACCATTTAGGTTTACCATAAATAGTAGCTAGCCCTTTGTGCTAAAAGCAGAGACTAGCATATTCAACTAAAATGTTTAAATAAATTTCAAATACAAATGTTTAAGATTTATCTTACTTCGAGAATTTCTCAAAACATAGCCACATAATGAATGAAGTCTAGACACTAGAATCAATGAATGAAGCCAAGACACTTGAACTTAAAGCGGTGTCCAAATTTCAACTAATCTGCTAATATTACACTGTATATTAATACAAGATTAGTTAATACTTTTCACTAATTATCATAGTACTAGAGCACTAAATATTCATGTTAAACCTTTAATATTCAAAATATTTCAAGTTATACAAATTTTTTCATAATATTAATATAGAATATCAATATTTTATATAAAACAATTCTGTGTCAAGATGATAAAATACTAGACAAAAATGGTGGTTCAAAAATGAATTCGAAAACCGTTCTTCTATATGCCTTTTGTGATTGCATATTAATTTTTTACTTTTTCCATTTATTTTTAAGGGCAAGTGCACATACTCCTGTCAAAGTTTAAATTTTACTTAGTTTTTTCATTCAGGCGGTTGAAGTTTATTTACTGATTAGTTTTTTAAATGGCCTAGATTTATAGTGGCATCTTACTAACAGTCTTCAAACGTTTCCTGTCTTTTCAGAAAGTTTCAAAATGTTGAAGATCTATTTTTTTCAACAATTAATTTGACAGCCCACTTTAGAAGAGGAACATTTTTCCTATATTGTTATTAGCTTTGATTTACGAATATATCTTGAATTTATCATTGAATATACAATTTATATTCGTGTTTGTAATGTTTATTACCAGCAGTATATGGTTTGCATGATGATATCGTAAATCTTGTAGTTTTTTATTTCTAATATTCAACTCTTTCAATAGTTGGGTTGTAAGACTATTTTCACTCTATTTTGGACAAATCCTAATTTGAATGGGTCAGAATTTAAATACACTGCGTGGTTTGGGTAGTTTGTTTTTTGTGTGTAATACACAATATTAGATCCCCGGGACGAGCGTTAGATTAATCAGCTGTAGCAGTGTGCGTATTATGCGGTTCGAGAGCCAGATAAGCTTATGAATTATATTAAAGGTTGAAATTGTTCTAGAGCTTTTTATCAAGAAGAAGTAGTGTTCAGACCATTTATGATCTAATTGCGAATTATATGTATATAATTCTTAGAAAGAGTGAAAATTTAAGAGATTTAGATGCCACGAGAATTTTCGCACCTCCTGAAAAAGTGTGGGGTTACGAGTTTAATTATTTTTCCTGTTATCATTTCAATTCGAAGACGCCAATATGCCCGGAAAACCTTGAAGTCATCAGACTTTGCTTGTGAAGGTATGTATCAATGGATATGAAGTAATTTAGCATCGAATAAGTTCTTACATGCGGTTTTCTTGAAACATATTTGTCAAAAAATTAAAAATAGATTTAGATAAGGATGGATATAATTTCTATATCAATTTCCAGTTTGTACTCTGAAAAGACAAATATTTCTGCATTTTTATGTTGAGAAGCATTTAATGCATCATCTCATATACGGCAGTTAGTGGGACTTCCCTTATAATATTGGGAAAAGTAAACTCGCTTTTTTCTCCATTTAAGAACTTTTTTAAAAAGCTGGTTTTAGAAGAAGATATATTTCTCTTGTTTTCACATTCTAAAAATGCTACTCATGTATTGAGCGTCGACTGGTTTTTTGCATGCTGTTTGCGATGCGCACTTGCGCTAGCGCTCCCGCTGGCCGCTCGCGCACGGGCACCGCAAGGCACAGCAAGCACGCATCAGGATAACTGGACTTGTATTGCCACACTGCAGCGGCAACCGACAGCACCGGCACCGGCACAGCAATTTGTGTGGATCGAGTGCCAGCCTACATACAAGTTAATATGCAGACGAGGATGGAGTGCAAAGAAATGATTTGATTGCAATTGTTTGATTCTAGCGTGCTCAGACTTTAATTTGGATTTTTGTATTCTAAAATCCGGCTCATTTATCAACTCATTTGGATCACGTGATTCATATTCCGGATTTACTCATCAGTAGGAGTTTTAATGGATTCATCTTCGTTTATTTGGAAATCTTTTGAGTAAAGTGGATTCATACTCGCGGTTCATTTCTTCAACTTTTGTATCAATGTGATTCAATATGCCGAACCTTTTTTCAACTCTATTGAAATCATGTAGATACGTATGGCGAATCCATTGTCTCAAATCTTCTGGATCATGGTGGATTCTAGTGTCTTATTTATTTTCACAGCTCTTTTGTGATATGATGTTCAATATTCGATTTATGCTTGCAGCTCTTTGGATCGTAGATAGATGTTATTCTTTGGCATGTAAGATGGCGCAAGGGTGATTGCACGAGGTCATGTTTTCACGTCTTTTTCATCAATGTGTTTTCATATTCCAGGTTTCAGATTTTTGCAATTATGTTTAGATCATCGTGATTCATGTTGCCGGGTTCATATGTCCTCACTTTTTTGGTTTCCGTGGATTCATATTCTGATGTCATTTTTCAACTTTCTTTTGGATGATATCAGTATATTTAGTATATATTATATATATAGTATATAAATATATAGTATATATTTATATGATTATAATATATATATATGATAGTATAATATTATATATATATATATGATAAATAATATCTATATATGATCTATATACTATATATTATATATTATATATACTATATATATAGAGTATTACTATTATTATATATGATATGATATATATATATATTTATATATTATATATACTATAATATATATATATATTTATATATAGTATATATATAGTATAGTTATACTCAATATAAGTATATATATTATAGTATATATATATATAGTAATGTATATAGTATATATTATATATATATATTAAATTATATCGATATAGTATATATAGTAGACTACTATAGATATCTATTAGTATATATAGTATAAGTATACTATAGTTAGTATATAATAATATATGTGTATATATATAGTATAGTTATTATATATGATATATATATATAGTTATATAACATATATATAGTATATATTTACTAATATGTATATATATATCTAGTATACTATATATATGATATATATTATATAGTATCTATATATATAAAAAAGATAACTATCATAATTTATATATATAATATATTTATATATATATATTATATATAATATATATATTATATAATATATATGATATTAATATAATACCAATAAATATAGTTTTAATAGTATAAATTTTAATAATAGTATATATGATATATATAATAAATAGTCTATATGATATATATGATAAAACATCAAACACTATATATATTATTAGGTATATATATTTAAGCTTGCATAATATATAAACTTATCAAGCAATTTACTTTATATATATATATATATATATATGATAGTAGTATTCCATGCATAATAATATATATGATGATGAATATAGTATATTTATATATAATATATATATATATAATCATATATAATATAATATATATATATATATATTATATATATGTATATATAATAATATATATATTTATACTATATATATATTATATATAGTACTATATATAATAATATATATATATATCTATATATATAGTATATAATATATATCTATATATATATATATAATTTATAGTATATGTATATATATATTATATATAAAAATATAAGTAGATATATATATAAATATTAAGTATATAGGTGAAAAGTAATGTTATCGAACTCAAATTATACATAATACATAAATATCTAAATTATATGTAAATCTTCTTTCTAATATACATATATAGTATTAATGGATATATATATATAGTATTATATTATTAGTATACTATATGATAAATATATATATATAATTATAATAAAGTAATAAAATATCATCAAAGATAATATAATTAGAATAATAATTAGGTTATGATAAATATCATATATACAAGTATATACATATATATAATACTAGTATATATATATATATAATATATAACAATATATATAATAGTAATAGTATAGTATATATATGATATATATATTTATATATGTATAAACATATATAATATTATAATAGTATCAACAATTATCATATTTTATACTCTGATATAATAATAATATAATATATATAATGTAAAGATAATATAATATATTATATAGAGATACTATTATGTAAGTTTGAATGATAGAATAGTACCGAGTATACTGAATTAATAAGTATAAAATTGATAGTATCAGGTATGTATATATACGACATGTATATATATTATATTATAATATTTATATACATAAATATATATATATATATAATATAAAGATATAATAGTTTAAAATAAACACATTTATAACATACATATATATAACATAGTATATCGTTATAATATATAAGTTTAAAGATATTCCTGTGAAATCTCTACATAGTATAGTAAATATGATTTATTATATAAGTATATAATATATTATACAGAATATATATATATTAAACTAGTATATATATAATTAACGATATAAGGATATATATATGACTATATATATACTATATATATAGTTATTTAAATATATAATTTATATATATATATATATATATATGTATAATTATTAATTTATATATAGTGAAATATATATATATATATAATATAATATAATATAAGATAATAGTAATATATGGCTACTTTAATACGTATATACATACATATATATAAACAATACGAATATGATATTTATATTCATAGTAGTATAATATTTATAATATTTATTTTTTAAAGTATGCTAATAAAGTATATATGTTGAAAGCAGTATATAGTAGTATAAGTATGATAGTATACTTAACATCTGATAACGTTTATTATAGAAACGAATATGATATATATATTATATTATGAGTTATGATGTGTAGTGCGTATAATTGTAGTATTGGTAGGAATTGTATGCTGTATATGGTATAGTTGGTATATTGGTATGCTTATATTGTATATTGTAATGTTGTTATATTGGTATGCTGTAATATTGTATATGTATATTGGTATGCTGTAGTATTGTATATGTGTGTAGGTATGTGTGTATTGGTTTATTGTATATTGTTTTTTTAGTTTTATATAATATATAATAGTAATATGATAATATGTATATATATTATGTAATATATATAAATATATATATATAGTATAGTATTCTATGATTATATATGTTAGTTATATTATATCTTTTATTTGTAGGAAAACCAACTAATTACGGAAAAAGTTTGCAGCTTAAATGTGATATGATTCGAAAAGGTCAGATTCACTTAGACCAGTCAACGAAGAACGAAAAGAACAGAGTTGGTGAGCGAAGACAGAGGTAACATGATGGAGTGGATTAAGAATCTACTTCTGGAAGTAAAGGTTGGAAAATAGAATAAC
>JABUQX010098628.1:5000-10000 GCA_015478945.1 Trachelipus rathkii
AGTATTTTTTTTTTTTTTTTTTTTTTTTTTTTTTTTTTTTTTTTTTTTTTTCGCATTAAAATTGTACTAGCATTCCAGCAATTTAATTCTTTTTACCCGGCGCAGTAGCTGATTGGATGTGGCTCTTCTAAGAGGCTGACCATTTATTTATTATTATAAGGTATTTTTTTCTCTCAATAAATGTTCAAAAGAATTGTTTTTCTTTAATTTGTAACTTTTTTGAACTTCACAATAAATTAAATATATTTATTTCGTATGAATAGTTCTTATTTTTTAACTTAAGTTAAAGCTAAATTTTTTGTTCGAAAGCATTCATTTGTCAGAAAATAATAAATGTCGTGATGAAGTAAAAAAGGTCCTATATATATATATATATATATATATATATATATATATATATATATATATATATATTATATATATATATTTATATATATATATATATATATAATATATATATATAATATATATATAGTATATTTTTATATATATTTATAAATAATAATAATAATAATAATAATAATAATAATAATAATATGAATATAATAATAAGAAAAATCAAATAAAGAGAAAAATTTTTCGACAATCAAGCGCATAAAATCAAAATAAAAAAAATGACGAATTAAAACCTTTTTAAAGTTTTTGAGCTTCACAACTCGTAAAAAAAATTGGTAGCGAAAAATAAAAATGTTCAAAATGGTAAAACGGGATTTTTTTTTTTCATTTAAGAATTTGACACTTCAAGCAAATTTTATATATAGTATATATATATTATAAATAAATGTATATATGTATATATATTATACGCATATTATATATATACTATATTATATATATTATATATATATATATATATATATATATATATATATATAATATAATAATATATATAGTATATATATATATAATTATATATATATATATATATGTTTTAACAATTAATTGCAAAAAAAAAAAAGGTTTTAAAAATTAATTTTCAAATCTGCCTTTAAGTTAAGAGATGGTTCTATTATTGCATTTGGAAATATTACTAATTTTAAATACAACAATCAAATAAGAGTTTCAAATCCACCATCAGTTGTTCAAAATCATAATCATATTCAAAATCAAAGTTCATTTTGCACAATAAATTATAATAATATAGGCCTATAACCACTGTTTAATAAAAAAAAAAATTAATAAAATTATTTTAAATGCTATTATTATTATAATATTTTTTTTACGATTATTCATTTAATTATAAAGGCAAGAGTTCTGACAAAACTATACTAAGCCTACGCACTTTAACGCTTAAAAGCAAACTGATTTGCAACCTATCCACAATGTATCGTTTCCCTGGGACGATGATATTTGACATGTTGAGCGCTAATTTTATAATTGCTTCGTACGGGCAAATTTGAATTTCAGTTATTAAGGGGAGGATCCGATTTTAAGAAAAACAAGCGGTTGTTCTTCATATACAACCACCTGTTGTAGGTATAAAACGTTGACGCGGTATATTTTCACACACATTCTTCTCGTTCAAAATTTAATTGACATGTGTTGTAAAGTGTCTGCAACAATCATATTGGTCTGACATTTGAATAACAGCTATTCAATGACGGCTTTTTTTTTCATTAAATAACAAATCATTGGGATGTTATTATAATAAGATGCAATTTAATTTCTATAATATTTAATCCTATTAAAAAAATTAAAGAATAAAAAATAATAATAATTGTGCACGCTAGCTGCTAGTTGTATAAAAATGGTGGTTGCGCAAACCCGCAACCATGGCCCCACGAGCGCGCCCCTGATATAATATATATATATTATATATATATATATAATTTATATATATATAATATATATATATATATATATATATATATATATATATATATATATATATATTATTATATAATATATAATATTAATAGTATATATATATATATATATATATATATATATATAATATTTTATATATTAATATATATAATATATATTATATATATATATATATATATATATTATATATATTATATATATATATATATATATATATATATATATATTAATAAGTATATATATATATATATATATATATATATTATATATATATATATATATATATATATTATATATATATATATATATATATATATATATATAATATATATATATATATATATATATATATATAATATATATATATATATATATATAAATTATACATATAACATATACAAAATGCCAAATTAATTCAAACCTTCAAAATTACTACAGGCGGTATAAACCGAAATGACTAACTTTTCAGGAATATATGAAAGAAGGAGAAATATCATTTAATTATTAATTAATTTTTAATAACAATAAAACTTGTTCTGAATAAAACTTAAAATAATATTACATTATTTAAATTTAGCTGTGCAATAGTAAAGAAAGACCTGAAATTGACATAACGACCAATTAGCACAACAAAAATGAAACAATTATTGGCGAAATAAATAACTAAAATAAAATAATGAATTTGGTCCGTGAAATGGGAACCAATAAAAAAAATTTCGGAGTATTAATGGATGGTATTGTAACATCCATAAAGAAATATAGTGAGCAGGCTCCCAAGTTAAATTTGAGAACCTTTCTACCGCAATATGGTTCTCGATTTTCCTTTGAAAATATTACATGCACAGATGCTAAGATTGGATTGATAGGTCTGAAAAATTGAAGAAATAAAATTGTGCTACTAACTACTTATTAGAGTCACTTTATAGACATTATTCACTTTTATATAGCACTTAGTTAACACTGAATTTATTGCCGGTATATTCCAATGCATTCTTAAAATACTTCAAGTGTGACATTGATCTTCAAAACGTGCTGATGTTCCCTTCTCTAAACCTTCCTGACAGCATATTTTCTTTACTCAACACTGTTAGAAAAATATTTGTTAGAAACGGTATTTAATCAATCAAATGAATTTTTTCAAGCAAATAATGCTTATCAGTGCTTTTCAATTTGGCATTAACAAACACAAATTAACATTAAATTTTTTTTTTTTATATATTTATAACTGAAAAACAAAATCAATAAAACCTGATCGTATAAAGATTCGTCCGTTATTTTGTTATTAGACTTTAATTAGTTTAATAACAGATAGACTATAACTTACATTAATGTAAGAATAATTAATAGGGAGGACATTGAGGGGTCCAATTTGAGGTAATTTAGGAGCTATCTAAGCGGAATGAATACCTTTAACATGTAAAATTATGTAGAACACATTAAGGCGCATATACTTAGTACAATGGCAGAGGTGCCTCAGATTGTTATCTAGGACCATTCTTAATAACTCTGAGTTAATAGTAACTTACTCGGTTCTCATAATATTTCGAACACTTCAAGTTAATCGGTTTAAAATTAACAGTTGAAGATCATAATAGAATATCTAAAAAATATGTGGATGAGCATCGATGCTGCTAAAATTGTTTTACTAACCAAAATTTTGAATAAAAGAGATTTTTCTATAATAATAATAATAAAAATAATAATAATAATATAAATAATAATAATAATAATAATAATAATAATAATAATAATAATAATAATAATAATAATAATAATAATAATAATAATAATAATAATAATAATAAATAAATTAACTTAATTATTAATTAATTAATTACTAAACTTTAACTTAAGGTTTAATGTTGATTTTAGCTATATTTTTATTATAAGGGACGATTTTTAATGGAAAATTTTCTATACTCTCTCTCTCGGCCTTGGACAGTACTAGAAAAGCAATAACTATAACTAGCACCATAACTAGTGCATTATAACTAGTTGTTTCTAATTTTTCAATGACATCGCAAAGTTTTATACAAAATATTTATTTAGTTAATTAAAAACTACTTTAATGATGCAGTTTCATGACCCTAATCCCACAATCTCAATTAAAAGAAATTTTATAAAATAATTCATAAAACAAGCTTTTTTGTGAATTTTTCTCCAGATCTAAATGTCTAATCATTCGTGTAATAAAAATTCTCTTTAAACTTCCTCTACTAAAACTCCTCCCTTAAAAATGAGACTGTAGTCGGAGCAGGAGCCTTGGAGCGGTTAGGTTTTGGGTGAAATTTGTGACAAATAAATACGAGTGGAAAAAAATTAGCTGGAGAAAATAAGATATTTTTACATCAAATTATTTTTCATATTTGCGATAATTAAAGTTAAAATAAGGGAACAGGAGTCCGGAGCCAGGAGCCGGAGCCGGAGCCTGACTCCGGAAGCTGACTCCGGTAGCACTGCTTAAAACTCCCATCCCTGATACGACCTTAAAATGGTTAGATTAGTGTTTAAGCCTGTTTAACATTGGTCGAGTGAAAGGGGCCCAATATACGTCGAGTACTTAAAAATCACGTTTTACTAGTAACGCATAAACGGTTGATCGAATAGAGTGCCAGTAGAGCGAGTACAATTGGACAGTCCGTTGTGATTTAGTCGAAGGAAAGAATTCGCCCACAAGTAACGCAGCGTAGGACAGTGCTGACATGTGTTCCGTGTTTACAAATTCAGTTGTTTTGGTGCACCTGTCATTGTGTAAATGGTCGGAAGAGTTGTTAATCAAAGAATGGCCCACTTTGAGCAAGACCAAGCATTAAATTATGTGTCAAATTACAGAAAATGGTTACAGAAACATTCAATTTGATAATTTGATATGGTGGGGTGATGAATCATTATCAGCGAACCCGAGTTTAACGAATAAGTATACGCGCCTTTAAAGATTGTGGGGGTTTGCTGAATGATGATGAGACGTGTCGTAGACCATCAACAACAGCACGTAATGAATGAACCATTGCCTAGAGTACGGGAGAATGATCCGAACTGCCGGAGCCACCATCGATGATGGGGCAAAGTCCGGGATTTCTC
Source organism: Trachelipus rathkii (assembly GCA_015478945.1). NCBI lineage: Eukaryota > Metazoa > Arthropoda > Malacostraca > Isopoda > Trachelipodidae > Trachelipus > Trachelipus rathkii. The sequence goes on from JABUQX010098628.1 coordinate 9,909, forward strand.
ATGACATTATCCACTGCGATCCTCGCACAAGACTTGAAAATGCACCGCGTGGTGTATGCACGCTTGTCCAAGATTCTTCACCCAGGAGCAGT
>JABUQX010098629.1:0-26430 GCA_015478945.1 Trachelipus rathkii
CCAGAGAGAGATCTTGCATAAGAATGTTCAGGCTTGTCGTATATATATATTGCTTAGTTCTGAATCATGTAGCGTGAGCTTCTCTTAATGTGAAAAAACTTTGTTACGTTAGCAGTTTTCCGTTGGTCTGTATGATATTACGCATAGTTATGGTAAATTTTTGCTAAATGTGTACTGTGTCATTGTAAGATTAACATTCGTTATGTTAGACGACTGCTTGGAACCAAGGGTGTGGAATAGAGTTACGTTTTTTGGATGTTATGTGTTCAGTTACTTTACTGTAAGTTTCAACGGATGAAGACTTTGTTAACGTTGACTGTTTATTCCTGTTAAACTGTGTTAGGTTTGTCGTTGGGGTTTATATTCTTCAGTGATGCTAAGTAAGCTTTATTGAATGTGATGTTACAGTGTCCAGGGTAAGTTACGTTAAATATGATAGAGATAGTGCTTGAAAAGGTAAGAACTAGAGTTAGTTTTGTGTGCGTGTGTAGGTTACTTTTAGCTGTTGTTAGAGTGTGGAACTTCTGTATGTGTCGAACTGCTTATTCCTTGCTTAAGTGTGTTAGGTTTGTCTTTGTACACTTATTTTCTAAAGAATGTCTGCCAATGACTGTTAGCTTTAATTGATGAGGGAACCTATTATGTTAGAGTATAGTTCGTTGATGGCAATTCATTGACCGATATGCAATGTTGTGATAAATTTTTGTTAAATGTTACTGGGACAGTGTAAGATTAACGTTAATAATGTTAGAGATATGCTTGACAAAGTGTGAATATGGGTACGTCTTTGGATGTATGCTAGTTACTTTAACTGTTGTTAAGTGTAGAGCTTTGTTAACGTTAACCGTTTATCCTGTTTAAGATGTGTCAGGTTTTGTCGTCGTGAGTTAGTAGTTCAGCAAGTTCAGCAATTGATGCTAAGTAAGTTTTAATAATGTGAAAAACTTTGTTTCGTTGACATATATTGATTGATGTTTGTATAAAGAACTTGATTTTATGTTATGTTATCCAAAATGATACTCGAAGAATGTGACGCTTAATGCAATAGATCAATAGAGTCAGCAGATGGTCGAGGAGGGAGTGTGGATGGCGTGGCTGGGGATGGTGGTTGTGGATTTAAGGTGGATTTGACGTGCTTTAGGGTTATGGGTAAAAACGGTGAAATTGTGTGTGGAGAGTGTATAGAACGGTAGAAAGAGGAAGTGAAGGAAGAAGTTGGTTATTTGAGGTTTATGGTTATGCTGTAGTTTATTTAGTGGGTTATTGTTTTGATGTATTGTATGTGTTGTGTCTGTGTGATGGGTTCTGAAACCATGGCATGTGTTCGAGGGATGCTAAGGCGCGGACGCCAAATAACCGTGTAGTAAGGGAGCAGACCAGAGCATGGGTGTATCGTTAGCAGCTATAGTGTGTAAGTGAACGTGCGGCACCGCGACGGTAGCGCGCGCGCCTGGGTGGCGAGGCTGTAGAGCGTGCTACTCCTCTGAGGTCAGACTCGGTTCTTCAGTGGTCTGTTCGCTTGCGTTGGTGAGTTCATTCTTTCATAGCGCTTCGTTGCATTCGTCGCGTGTTGTGTGTTGTGCACGGTCGGGTGTGCTCTGTTTTCGAGGTGCGGGAGCGCCCCTGAAGTGAGGGGTCTGGAGGACACGCGCTAATAGCGGTTCTATGGATAACATCATGAGGTTCGAGACTCTAGGCGGACCGTGCGATAACCTTAGAGCGGCACGCGAACGATGTGGTGGTGTATGAGCGGGCAGGGACCGGGGGCTCGTATTGTTTATATTAATCGTCATATTCTCGCATGTGGTCTCATGCATATCCGGTGCCGTGTATCTCATTTCTTGATTCTCCTTCTTCAGACTTTCTTCTTCTCTTCTCTCTTTCTCTTTTTTCTCTTTCTGTTCTCTCTTCCTCATTCTCTTCATTTCTCTTCCTTTCTCTTCTCTTCTCTTTTTCTCTGTTTTGTGGCTTCTTTTTTTCATCATTTCTTTCTATATTTTCTAATTATTGGGTACTCCCTCATTCCTTCGGTGGATCTTCCTGGACTTCCGAAATTTCGCGTAATTCTCTCTTTCTCCTATTCTCTCTCGCCTCTCGACTTCTCGAAGTTGCCTCTCAGTCCTTTCTTCATAGTTTCAGTTCTTTCTTATGTATTCATTTTTTAATTTTTGTTGGGCAAGCCAGTCCCCCTTTATGTGTATTGGGGGGACGCAGATTGATAGACGTAATCTCGCTCTCCGACGAGATTAGCGTCATCATATAACTCCACATCCCGAATTTTTAGCCCGAGTAAGCGTTAAGCGCTAAACAGGGTTTTTCAGGACGAATTTGACCTTGCGCGCTAAGGGGCGCAGCGGCCGCCTTAGGGGGTGACCCGTTAGACGGTCACCGAAAACTGCGGCCGTGGGATCAGTTTATCACCGTTGCATTGAGACTTATAACCAAGTTTTGAAAAGCGATGAGCGTTAACTGCTAACCATGTAGAATATATATCGGACTCAGAACCGGGATGCGAAGAAGAACGCTCGGCGGAATCCGAAGTTGCGGAGTGCGTAAGAAAAACGAATGCCCCGACTCATTCGATTTCCTTCGGAAATTCGAATCTTCAACGTAATTAATAATAATAATAATGGGCACGTGTACGTGCGCAGCGCGCACGCGCTCGCCGCGCTGTCGTAATCTCGGCTGCACCGAGATTACGTCATCACGCTCGAGGCTCTAATGCGCGTTAAAGGCTTAACTCAATCTCGGTTTTGGAAAGCCAAAAGGGTATAAACGAGGGCGTAGCGGCCTACGCTCTCGGGGGTGACCCCCTCTATATACAATCCTAAGACTTGAAATTTAGCACGGTATTTCGTCCTTAACCGCATTACATAAATTTATATCACAGTTTAAAGAGCAAAATCTCTAGTTCCTTCATATCGAAAAGGCTGGAGGACGTCAAACCGCGTGCATCACTACTTATATATATAATATATATATATATATAGTATATATATATATATTATATAAATTAATAAAAATTATAAAACTATTGTTATATTATATATATATATATAGTATATATATATATATATATACTATATATATATATATATAATATATATATACGTGGAAGGACAAAATATTAAATTCCTAGAAAAAATGGGAAAGAATTTATATGAATTGTACTAATCAATCATCTTACCTAAATGTGTTAAAGTTTAATTCGCCTGACATTGAGAGTGAGGCGAAGTCTTGAGATATACATCTTCAATTTTATTTCAATTATTGTAATACTTGAAATATAAAAGGTCCAATAAGTCTGTTCATGCTCCATAGTATTTCTCAAATAGGTTTTCAGGAGTTCTTAATGTTGAAAAGCTTCTTTCTACTGAAGCATTAAAACACGGGTAAAATTGCCAGTATTTGCAACAAGATGTAAGTGATTTGGAAAATTGTCGACTGGCGAACCGAGAGAAACTAGTCCCATCTATTGCGGTTTTTCTGCGACCTGTGCTGTGATGCCATTTCAACTTCCATAAAATCCATTCTGCTTTTTAGCTAAAGTCTTCGATTTGGGCTTGTCAAGAGTCTGTCCCTTGTAAATGTATTACACAATCTTTTATCTTTCATATGGCACATTTTGCAGTCGGTTCGATATGAGCAAATAGTTTGGCAAGGAAAATTAAAAACCTCCTCTCCTAATGCGATATTAAATCATCAAAAATGGTATAGAAATGGGTGTGCGATAATAACGTTTGGTGGTCGGAAGTAGGAATGTTGGGTCCCTGTATTTTTTGAATTGTGTTAATTCTTGGTACGGGCATTTCAAATACTCAGTTTCAGATTTCAGATAAGGCTTACATATTCTTCAAAATCAGCTGAAATTCTAATGTGTGCATTTCTCTGATGGTTTCGAAGCTTTAGTTTTAACTAATGGAGCTTACGAAGATTGTGTTCCTGACAGCGGAAACGAATATATAAATTATTTAAACTTTGCACTTTATACTATTAACGGAATACTGATACCTAAAATTTTTAGTGTCTAGAAAATTTCGGCGGGAGCCAGTGGACCGGCCCCCTGGCCCCCCTTAATACCGCCATCTGTTCATATATAGTATATAATATATAGTATAGTATATATCGTATATAATATATATATATATAATATTATATATATAATATATATATAATATATATATATATATTAGTTATATATATTATATATATATTATATATATATATATACAGAGCTGGTGCATTGAACGTACTTTGCGAAGTACTTAAGTACAAAGTGCGAAAGTACAGTCGGTTTAAAAGTGCTTACAGTACTAAGTTACTTTTATCCAAATATACTTAAGTCACTAAGTTAACTGTGTCATATTAACTTAAGTGATATTTTTTAAGTTACATTATTTTTTATGAACTAATTTTCAAATCGACTTTCCAACGTTAGTCAACCACTTTGTCTTTTGTGATAAAATAAACTATATTTGGGTACCACCTCATAGTCTCATCGCTCATAGGCGCATTTGGGAACATTTATACTGTACTTGCTAATGAAGAAACGAAAAATCTCCAATGGCACAAATTTGACGCGCTCAGCGGTTAAAACTTAAGGGTTAATTAAATAAAATAAAAAATTAAAAGTTTAATGTATAATATTCCTGTTACCTTAAAACACAAACATTACATGGTTAAACACATCGAGGGTACTGGGTAGACCAGGGTAGTAAGTAGTAACAATCTACCAGACTACCACCATAGCATTTAAAAAGCTAATTTGTTATTCGCCCGGAGCAGAGACCAATCTTTCGAAAGTCTCGTCTGCATCAAAAAAAAAGAAAAAGAGAGCGGATGATCTTTTTGGTGTTAAAGTCATCCCTGCAAAAGAGAAGAGTCTCTCAACAGGCGCAGATGATGGAGTCGTTGTGTTGTACCGGATAAATAATTTTCTTATCAATGGGTGTCTGTTGAGGCTTTTCAAGTTTCGATCTGTGTCTTTCAGATATTCTAAAACTTGCATGTCTGCTGACAAAACAGATCTTGACTGAATAGCAATTTTTTTCCAAAACAGAAATAGTCCTCTTCTTCACTGCTAGAGACAGTTTCGATCACTGAAGAGTCTAGTGGGGTTGGCAAATCGGTGGCAGCGCGTAGGAGTATCTTCTTCACGAGCTCTTCTTTTTCTCCATGGTATTCTTGTATTGATTGTGACTCACCTCAATTTGAAATTGGGTGAGAAACGCTTGCAATTATCGCCTCGTGCACTACTTGTTCATTTTCCAAATTGAGGAAAATTTCAAATCTTTTTGGAAAACCTTGAAAGACAGCTTTGATGAGGGGCCACAATACTTTACTGCCTTCGCATTTAGATTTGCCAGTTTTGTTTTTCTACCAAGAAGTTAGATTTGGAAGTATTCAACATGAATAAATTACGCATCTCACCGCTGAACGGACGATCAAGTGGCGATTGAAAAGCAGTGTCACATACATCAATATCATTCAGTAATAAATTATATTTCAGTTGATTTGACAAGGGGTGGTAATTCTCGTGTCATAGTCATCATTAGGTGACGATTTATCGCTTTGTGTCTTTCAGCTAGCACTACCAATGATCATCCACACGAGTAGGACATCGGCAAACCGAAGCTACATAGTCAAGGACCTTGTTGATTACTTCGGCAGATTTTGGTCGACCACTTTTATTCCAGTCTCTTCAATAGTATCATATTTCAGTGAATTCTATCTTCGTGTATGATGTATTTCAGACATGATCCAAACGCCGTACGGCGTACCAGTAAGCTTGCCCGTATAGCTTGCGCTTCGTCTTGCGCTGCATTAACACGCATCAAATACACGTGACTGCGAAAAGAGCTGAACGTACCATAAATATGTAATTAATATGTTGAACCATAACACATAAAAGCGTAATAATAATATAATATAAGTAATAATATATAGTATAATATATATATATATATATGATATATCATTAATATATATTATATAATATATAGTTATATATATATATACTATATATATATAGTATATAGGTTATAATATATATATATATATATAGTATATATATTATTTATATAGTTACATATATATATATATAATAGTATATTATATAATATATATATATATATATATTATATATTATATATATATATAATTATAATATATAATATTAGCTTGCTATATATATATAGTATATATAATATATATAGTATATATATATATATTATATATATATATATAGTATTGTCAAAATAATTACATTGTTCTATACAAGTTGCAACACGTAAAATGGGAACCTTAAAAATTTATTTCAAAATTTCCTTTGCAGATCCAGACCTGTGCAGGAGTTCGTTATTACTTGAAGCCGTTTTCGTTATTAGCAATTTTTGGTCTACGGACGCTACGATAAGTAAAATTCTTACGCATTGTTAAGAACGGTTTCGTACCAAACGACCGCGAATGAAGTTCTTATTTCTTGATAAACTTGTTTAGCAAACATTAAAATCATAATCAGTGCTGTTGGAATGAGTGTTTTTCCACGGGCGGGGGAGGATACTCTCTCTCATCTCTCTTTCTATATATATATATATATATATATATATATATATATATAATATATATATATACGATATATATATATATATATATATATATATATATATATATAATATATATATATATATATATTATATATATAATATACTATATATATAGTAGTATATATATATATATATATATAATATATAGTATTTGTTTACAAAAAAAACAAAAAAAAAAACAAAAACAAGAATGAAAAGTGCATCATTGTATACAAGACTCTTTTCATGGGCAAAAAGTTTGGAAGCTGAAAATTAAAGTTCATTTTATTAAGGAAGCATCTTCGCAGGTGTCAAATTTAAAGACGGGCCTGACCACATAGTGCAGACCATTATCATTGGATATTTTTGAATGAATATTTTTAGAGGATAATTAAAAATTGAATATCACGCAAATTTTGACACAATCTGCCACTACTCTTCAAGTCATTAAATTGATGGTCCATTGTAAAAGAAAAAAAAAAGAAAAACATAAAAGAAGAAAAATTTCATGACTGCTTTCTGGCATCACGCCATCTTTGTTTACATTTTTCGTAGGAATGAGAATGTTTTCGGGTAAGGACAGGCGAAAATAGCAATGCTTACGGAATTTGTCAAAAATTCTTACGTTTGGTGAGAAAATTTTCCAAAATTTTTTAAAATTTGACAAAACGAACGATTTTTTTGAGAAGCGTTCTTATTTATTTTTTCGTAGAATTCCCAACCCTATTAGCCAAAGCTGTATCACGGTCGGAAAACTTTTGTTGCTTTAGTTCGTTTGAAAGTTTGTTAAGGTAACGAAACTTAATTACTGGTTTTGAAAAGTACTTGAGTACTGTATTTTAGTAGACAAAGACAAGAAAAAGGTACTTTAGTAGTTACTTTATTTACATTTGGTAGCTTTACTGCCCGCTGTAATATAATATATTATATATGATCAGCATCCCTGAAAAGTTCAGTAGGCATGTTAATAGAAAATGAATAACAGCTCAACGAGATATAAATTCCATTTATTACATCAGCCGAGACATTTAAACAGAGTGGCAGAAATGTTTAAAAAAAAATAAAAAAAATAAACGCTTTTTTTTTAAAAATTAAAATTGCTTAAAAATTTGAAAATATTAGCAGTTTTTTTTTGAAATCAATTCGATGATGCCGGCCGGGCTCACTAGGACTGATGAGGGAAAGTTGCCAAAAATGTTGAAATTTTTTATTTTTTTTTAAAACGAGTGCCGATAGACAAAATAAGCCGCACGGGTAAACAAGAACGATGGATAGCGTCGGGGTTTCTCGGCCTACGATTAAACCGCGGGACGACGGGTGGGGGAGGGGAGGGCGGGGGGGGGTTTGTGTGGCCGAGGGGGGGGGGGAGTTTTTTTCGCTGGGGGGGGGGGGGGGGGGTCGATACATTGCTCCCCCGTCCCGGTCTCTGTCCACTCCGGGGAGGGGTGCGTAGGAGGGGTCCCGGTCGAGGGATGATGAGGTACAGGGCGAGAGGGACGGGAAGGTGCGGGGTCGGCCTCGAACCCCCATCCCTAAGAAGGATATAAAAAGAAAAAAATAATATTTTCTCAAAATTATATAATAAAGCGACATTTGGCAACTTTTTCTCTCGAGGCTGGAGCTTTCAAGGTCTTTCAAGTCGAGATCAGAGCCTGCACTTTTTACTAAATATTATCATGTTAGCAATTAAATAAATATTAGAAATAGAATATTTTTTTTTTTTTAATTTCCTTGTATTCATGAAGTGTATTTTAATTTGTTATTGATAATGATTTGCATTATTGCTTCTTAATAAGTGTATAGTACAATATAGTTATATTACTATAACAATATAATTATTATAATAATTTGAAAGCAATTTTAAAAAAGAATTACTTGAGTCGTGTTAATATTTATACATTGTGCTCATTAACTATAGAACATTTATTTAACTATCAAGGTTTCGGATATTCATCGGATGATATTGCATCTGTAAATAATGGCATCACAATTGTATGCCTCGGCTGTTGCCTGGTACAACAAAAAATTGTACTTGATATTTTGTCAAAGTTCCAAATTTTTTGTTGAGGTGATAATTATTTGCAGCTTGCATCATTAATCTGAAATATATTGGTACGAATACCAACAATAAATAAGATTCTGTTTAAAGTTATATATATATCTATATTATATAATATAATAATACTATGATATAATAATAACTAATCATTAGTCTATGATATTATAATCTGATAATAAGTATAATATTCTGGTGCTTTGGTATTTCACTGTATTTACCTCTATTTCGTTGTCTGTCGTAAGGAGGTTGTGGTTGGCATGGGCAAGGATTTCAAGAAGTGATGGTTGGTTTTTTAAAAAAAAAAATGCGAGCAATTTTGGGAATCGTGGTCTTGCTCCTAAGAAAGGTGGTGCCTCTGAAGGAGGGTTCTCAGGTGGGTCTGTATCGATTCTCCACGGATTTTTTTAATGTGGTCCTATAAAGTTTTAAGCCATAGTTTGAACGCAGGAACACGAACTTATATTTCAAGTAAATAATCAGAAAATTGAAATTTAAAGGCTAATGTAATATTTTGTGGGTGGACACGCTGGGCGTTTTAAATAAATGGAATACGGAGAAAGTGAACGTGCCACTTTTTTCTCTAACTTCTGAAAGATTGTGGTTCGTAAAAATGGAAATTTAAATTGTGATTACTTTTTTGGTATTGGCTGTAATTTTGTTTTTATTAGCGCAGCGAAGAGTGGACACGTGTTAGGATGCATGTATCTTTATCCTCCGCTGTGTGACACTTGTGTTGATACCACATGGCAGGGGGGGATTCCTGTTATTTAAAGCGGGGTCGGGGGAGGAAGACTATCAAAGGAAAAAAGCCAAATTCCAGCCCAATTCCCATCACGCTCCACTAACCGCATGTCCCTGCAATGTTTAACTTAGCGTAGATGTAGCGATGGTTGCTAATATAGAGCCTGCTGTTGTGTTATTTTTTTCTTGTTCTCGCCGTGTCTTTGTGAACTTTCGGCCTGATAGATCGCAATGGAGAAGTGATTTTTCAATTTGGAAATTCAAAACAAAATGGTTTGAGAGAAGTATTTTTATGGTTAACTGTTCGTTTCTTTTGCGAGTGTTAAGGAAAATTTGGTATTTCGGTACGCCTTCTTACTTCGCGGCCTGATGTTGCGATTTGAAAGGTTTTTGGCGAAAGGAGAGACGCGCTATGAAAGTAATGGGGATGACATGGGTCAAGTGAGGCGACTAAACTTACTAACTGCGATGCCGTGGACGAACGATCTGCATCTTGTTCAGAAAAAAATGGATACTTATTACATTAAGATCTAATGCAATGTGTCATTCTAAAATTTTGTGAGGCCAATCCATAGAATAAAATGCCGGTATGGTACTAAATCGATTACGAAAGCATACCTAAATGGGTAGGGTCTGATCGGGAAAAAATTAGGTTTATAGGAAGCACTGAAGGATTCCCATTAACGGCCTGATGTAGTAAGCCATACTCTTATTCCGTAAGTTACATAGAAAGAAAGAATATATTTAAGTCTTTTGAGCAAATAATTTCCAAACTGAGAACTAAAACATGTTTTCCAATTTGAATGATGCTGGTTAAGAGAGAATTTATTATAAATTTGCACTAGATTTTGAGCATCTGTGCTATCGGGAGCGCAGATGTTGGGAAGGTTGTGTAAAGTTATGATAATCTTGAGCTTGAAAGTCTAAGCGGTTATCGCCAGATCATATATTTTGCGCAACATCTGAATTGCAAGTAGAAGTAATCGATATTCGAATATTACTTTTGTCTTTCCGTTATTTTAAAAAGTCTCATTATGAGAAATTGATCGAAAGTTATTAGTGAGTTTGGCATTTCTTCTAGATTTTGTCCTGTTATGCTCAGTTGATCGCGGAACATCCGCGCTATTAGGTGTTGGCCAGTAATGGCAACATAATAGTGGCCGAAGTGATTGAAGCCAGTAGCGGTGAGAATCGTTGGCATATAGACTCTAGTGTCTGTTCGGTGTGTTTAATGTCGATTATTGCAGACCGAAATCTGCAGAAAAAGAAGGAAGCTCACTGAACTCAGATGAAATGAATGTGGAGCGAAGTGCTCGGCAAGTCGACATGAATTTGAAGATTATTCCGAATCAAATGTGAAAAGCAAAGAATGAGAACAAAACAGATAATATACACACCGACACCGTTCGATTTTAAAAATAAACTAATTGAACACAATGAATGAGAAAACTTGGTTGAAATGGGGAAACCCTAATCAGTAAGGATTTTCGCTAACTACATTATTCGAAATCATGATATATACTAGTATTATAGTATGTATAACCTTAATATAAGTATGATTAAGCTATTATATTATTTAATATAATATGTTCGTAGTGTTCTTAGCTCTAAGTATATTTATAAGTTTCTATGTATTTTAACAAAAAAATATCAATAATAGATTTATATATATATAATAAGTTGTATATATAATTATATCAGTATATTTATGTCATAAGATATTAATAATATATTAGTATATCATAACTATACTTAATAATAATAGGTGAACAACATAATTAATGTATTATATTACGTTATGTCATTCATCTTACGCTTATATATACAGGTCTAGGATGTAGTATATATATAGTTGTATTAATATAATTAAAATATATATACTATCGAGTAGTTTAAGTATAGATAACTATATGAGTATCGAGTATTGATATATATATATATTCGACGGTCGAATTATATATCATATATATAGTAGTATATATTATTTATGAAGTTATATATTATAAATATTTATAATCTATACATTTGCTACAAAGGGGGGTTTTTTGGGCCCGCATGGGTTCTTAAAGCTAATATAGGAATAATAACGACAAGAAGGTTTATAAACTCCAGTTAGAATAAATTAACATATTCAAGAGAAATTAAAGTCTTTTAAATTTTAATTATATAGCACATTTCTTGCTTAATCGTACAGTAGTTCCTTTTTTTCAGCTATAACCTCTACTGTCCCTCCTGTAAAATGTTTATCAAAAAGTAATTAAAAATATATTAATATTAATATTAAAAAACAAAGTTCTCAACGATGAATGACATGACAGGTTAATCATCACTTGGCATGAAGACGGAACTGAAAATGCATGCGCAAACAAGAAGAATTATATATATATATAATATATATTTTCATTTAAAGAATATAAGTAGCTGTATAATAACTATAATATGATGATTATTAGGTGATGATATATTAGTTAAGTTAGATCTATCACCTGAATTATGAATTGTATGATAATAATATATTAAGATTAATCGTCCATCATATATATGATTGTATCCAGTCCGCTGCGAGGTAGTAGGTTATATTATAGTATACCGTATATTTAATAGTATGAATATGATATAGAGTAGTGATATATGATAAGGATATATATAAGTATATTTATTAACTAATATTATATCAAATATAATATGCAATTGATTAAACTTTTTTTTTTTGTATATATAAAAATGAGCATATATGTATGATTATTCTCTATATAATATAATATCATGTATAAGTTAAGCGAAAAGACGTGAATACAATGAAAGTGGCTTGGTAAGAAACTTACTCGTGTTTTGTTATTTTTCGTTTCCCTTAGTGGCTTCGGGTTTTCTAGCATATCGTGGAATGATTAAGTAATATCGTTGGTAGCCTATCCGCATATTATATATGGAATTATATAATAAACGCCTTTATCATATACGTGATAATTAAATATAGTCCATACCTTTATATATATATTATAATCATATCGATTTTATACTTAAGAATATTTACTTTTAAATAATTTATGATAAGTATTCTTCAAGACGTAAATTGAAAAACACAACATAATTTGTTCATAACTTTTTTTTTGTTCATAAAGAAATATCGAAAAAAATATATTATATATAGGTTGAAGATACTATATGATATACTACTATCATATATATGATTATATCATAATATATAAGTATATAATCATTATAGTGATGGTTACATTTGAGCTGATAATTGATACACTATCATAGACCGACTGCTATGACTTATCAAAACTCTGATTATCTGGAATGGGATCATCACATTCAAGATGCTACCTCCCTCCGACTTACAACCATGTCACGCGCTGCCCGAATTTTTAGGCGCAGAATACACGACCTTGATTTAAGATCAGTAGTCGTAAAATCCAAATTCTTGTTTATTTTTTCACTCTTTTTATTTTATAATTAATGTAAAATTAACATTTTTAATTGCTCTATTTTTTTGTATTTTTTTGTTGTATTAGAATAATTATAATTGGTTCCAACGGTAAGGTTCATTTAATTATGACATGATGTGCATACGTTCTTCAAATGAATAAATTTTGGTGTGCTTTTAGCAATTTGAAATTGCTGAAGCACTGCAGCAGCCTTTTATTCACATATGGACTGTTGGATTAATTGAGTGCTCATCACACGATTAAATATATGAGTTTGTTTAAATCGGCTACATGTTGCCCACTTTTATATGAATGCATTTTATATAGAAGAGCGTCGTTACCTCGATGCGTAGAAAAATTTTTCCTTTATGTGTGGTACGGGTAAAAAAGTTTTCACAAATAAGACAGATCATCTTTCTCAAAAACTATTGCTTACACACAAATTTAAAAGCTTTATTAAAAATGAGCAGACACATAATTACCGCATAGAAATCGTCTTTAAGATGGCAATTTGTCGTATTTTTTGTGATCCTTTTTCTCAGCCTTGTAGATTTGGAAAATTCAGCGGTAGCTGCTCGCACCGAGACGAAACAAGTGAGCGGGAAAGATTTTTACAAGTGAAAACGGCGCCCGGAAAAGATTCTTGTTTGTTTCTTCCTACAGGTTCTCGTGCCCTCACTATAAGATGTTGCACTGGTAACTGCTGTGCTGTTTAAGTTATTTTTTCCTCGCTCTAAGCCTTTTTTTTCTAAGTTAACCATAGTGGAGAAAATTATTTTTATGGCGCCCCTTCGTGGAGGGGGCTGCAGCGCTAGAATACCGGTGCTTTAGCGGTCGCGTTAAGGTCTTCTGGTGTGCCTAGGAAAGAGGTAAGGGCGGGCGTGCCGGAGCTCATGCTTATCCTGCGCAAGCCAAAATTGATCATGGAGTAGTTAGACAAAATTTTTTTAAAATTCGCACGGTTGGCTACATTTAAAAACACAGAAACGCAGAATTTCTTTAGAAATATTCATTCATTAATTCTTTGTGCTGCTTTATGGAGACAAAGATGAAGCTAGAATCACACAGGAAAAAAAAAATCTAATTAAGTTTCGCACAGCCATCTGTCTGTTTAATTTTCCTCAAATTTAGACAGTTCATAACTTGAATATATCGCTGCAGCCAGATTGTTTTTTAATTGATTTGTTGTCACTCTAAAGCATGCGTTAAGGTGCGAAGGCAGCCAAAAAATGGCAACGTAAATGAATGGACAAGTTTAAGTTCGACAGTTACCTATGTTTTTTAATTGTTGGTTGTATTGTCTATTCTTTTTGTTGGTTTAATGTTATTTTTCGTTGGATTTTGTTACGTTATTGAATTGAAAGCGTTAGTTTTTCATTAAACTTTTAGTTATCTAAAACAATGTTTATTCATATGTGAAAGAAAATCTTTGGTTTTTATCAATCGTATGTTGGACCTTTTATAAAATTTTATGTACTGGTTCTTAAATTTAAGCTAAGATGTATATAAATTATCAAAACATAGTTTTGTATTTTAAAAAAATATTGTTCATTCCTGAAGAAAAATCGTGGAGCTTTTCCCCCGTTCCAAACACATAATAGAGATGAAAAAGTGTGGTAATGTTTTGTGGCGTGCCATTCCGTCAACAACTGTATTACGCATGCAAATAACCAGTAATTAACATAATAGTTATTGAAAGAATTTCCTCTGATTTTGAAATATTGAAAAATCAGTTTTAAAAAAACTGGATACAAGTAAAAATTTCGGTTTTCGTTTTTTTTTTTTTTTTTTTTAATTAAACCAGCACAACCTAAAATAATGGATGAGATCAATATCCCAGATATAGTTAATAAAGAAAAAGGTACCTTCCATGACGTATCGGCTGTAGACCTTTACAATCTCACTACTGAAAATCTTAGTGATATATATAGTATGATGGATAATATATATTACTATATTAGTAAAATATTATAATTGTTTATCTGAGTAATATAAATATCGTATAATCAATATCAGTATTTATGATATTAGGTAGAGAGTTATATTATAGTACCTGATTGGATCACTCCCTATACTAGTATATTAATACATGGTATGAATTATATTAGATTATATTATAATATACTATTATTAAGATATATGTATATATATGATATATATAATAAATTTATATATAGTATCTATTATAGATACTATATGATATATATATATATTATAGTAATAGTAGTATTATAGTAAAAACTATATAATTATATATAATATAGTATATATAGAATACTATATATAGTTATATCGTTATATAGTTATATAATATATCATCTATAATATACTCACACTCATGATATATACATCATATGTGAGCTATCATCTATATTAGGTATATGAATTAGTAATACTGTATATATAGAGTATATTATGGTATTATAATTATTTATATAGTTATATAGGTATTGAATCTCATCTGATATATATTTTATATTTATATACTTATATTATTATATATTATAAGTAGTATATATAGTATATGTGAACATTCTGCAAGACGATACCGCTCCACGTTGTGGAACGCCCAGTGGGGGAAACTAGACAGCGTAGGGACGCGAAAAAGTGCCAGAAAGAGCCCCAGAAGAGGAAGAGCGAGAGAATTTGGGAAAAAGGGACGAATGTTCCGCTTAAAATAAAATGTTTAGACTCTTGTGGGGAGAGGAATTAAAGAACGGATAGTTTAGGACATCCTGCATCAGGTCCCTTTCAAGAAGTGGGTTCTTGACGATGTGTTTTTTTTTTAAGGAAGGGAAGTTGGTTTTGGCTAAACCAGTAACTCTAACCTAGCTTTAATGCCCTGTTCTTAAAAAAATGCCTTTATTAACCAGATTCTCGGAATTTATTGGGGATAAATGTAAAATTTTATACGTATTTAATTAATTTCATTCGTGACCATCATGCAGAAGTTCCGAGGGCTACGCGCATGAAATTTTAATACTATTCTTTCTTTTTAAAATTGTTTTTTTGTAATAGTTTTAAAATACAAAAAATTAGAAAATAAGCAAGAAAGAAATTTAATTATAAAGTAAGCTCATATAAGGAAGGAATGAAAGCTGCGTTCTTTCTCGAAGGGGATTCCCGAAAACCTGTTATTGAAAGACAAATTTTACAAAATTTTTCTTGCCGCCAGGTAGCAACAGGGGGGGCTTGAAAAAACCCGCGCTTCTACTGAATTGTGTTATAATCTCTTTTCCGTGAAATGCTGTTTGGTGCAATTTGATTTTGTTAAATGATTATGAATATTTCAAGTTCCTACAGGTAACCTGAGCACCCCTTGTTTGCGAAGCCTGATGTGCAGGATACTGGGGTGGATATTGGTTAATGATAATAAATAAAATAAATACAAATATCAAAATAGATAATATAATTATAGAATTAATATCAATATATTATGATAGTAATTACTTTGAAGATCAAAGTCCTATATACTATTATATATATAGTATAGTATACATAATAATATTATATTGATATAGTATATTATATTATTATAGGTATAGGTATATTATGAATGAAATGATAAATATATACTACTCTATATATATAATAATATAATATATCATCATATCTATATATAAATATATAATTATCTAATTATCAATAATAGTTATTATAATGAGTTATGAATATTATGATATATATATATATATAATATTATATAATATATATAAAAATTATATATATTATATAATATATATACTAATAAT
Source organism: Trachelipus rathkii (assembly GCA_015478945.1). NCBI lineage: Eukaryota > Metazoa > Arthropoda > Malacostraca > Isopoda > Trachelipodidae > Trachelipus > Trachelipus rathkii. The sequence goes on from JABUQX010098629.1 coordinate 16,571, forward strand.
GGATATATATAAGTAGATATATATACAGTAGTATATGCATACATATACATATATAATGATATATATGATTATTATATACTATATATAGTAAATATAAATAATATCATATGGATTTGTTATTACTAAGTAATATTTTAGTATTAATATTAAGTATATTACGTATTATTATATTACGTAAAAATTGTATATGAGTAATATCATAATAGGATTATATATATATATATTGAGTATGAGTATTATATATCTATAATATATATTATAGTATCAATATTAAATAGTTATGTATTGTTTGCCAGCTTAAATAGGGATGAGGAAAGCCGGTGTAATGCTAGGGAGTGGACAAGTGTTCGCAACCAAGTAGATATATATGTTTTTCAAGTAGAAATCTCAAAATTACTGGACAATCTTAATTAGAAAAATAACTTTGCCAATTGTTTTGAGACTTGACTCTTTCATTGTGTCAGTATAAGTATTGTACTCGATCAAGGTAATCTTGTGAAAGGTTTTCTGTTTGATCCAAGGGATTTGCCTCATCTTCTTTGTATTAAATGTCTTGTCATTCCTTTTTTTCGCGTCATTGTGCCTTTATTGAATTCAAAAGAGAGGAGATACAGAAGAAAATAATCTTTCGGCCGTACATGCTCAGTTGGGCTCTCTTTTGATGTAGGAAGCGTCATACTGGAGCTGTCTCCCTAAAACTTGCTATGAGATAGGGTTTGATTCCTAATATTGTCAATTTGAATAAATTTGCGATCAATGGTCGTGAGTAGAGAGGGTAAGAGCTGTATATTACTATATTATCATAGTAATTATATATATTTATATACTATATTACTATATTTATATATTATTATATATAGTTATAATAACTAAATCTACGATAATATATATAACTTCAATATATACTATATGAGTAATATATATATATATATATATCGTATATAGTATAGTATATTAAAATATATATATATATGATAAATATATATATACTTATTTATGATAATGTATTAATATACTATTATATATATCATAATATATATATAGTATACAGATATATATACTATAATATACTATATATATTATATATCAGTATATATCATTAATATATATACCCTATATATCATATAATTAGTATATATTATCATATACTTATATATATATACTATAGGTATAATATATATTTATATGATATATATTAGTATATATATTAATATATATATTATTATTATATTATAAAGGTAGTAATTATCTATATATATTATAATTGATGATATATCAAGTAATACAGAATACCTATATATATTTAGATAATATATATATATATATAATATATTATATCATTAAAATAACTATTTATATATATAATATAATATTTTATATTATATATATATATGATAATATATTATATATATATATATAAGTGATATAGTTAGTTATAATTACATATAGCTAATATTATTATCATTATATATCATATATTAGGTATATATATATAATAGTATATTAGTCACATATATAGAGTACTATAGTACTACTTATATCATATAATATAACTATAAGAGTAATAGATATATATATACATTATATATTATATAGTAATATATTATATTAGTAGTTCAGTTCTATTATATGGCAAGGTTGATCCCTTTTTGGTTCTTGGGAGCAAATCGAGCTTTAGGAAAAATTCTAAACGTAAAAAAATTAACCGCTGTGGTGATTGGTTAAAAAAGCCTAAACTTTCCGCCACCAGTTTTAAAATTTAGAATTATTCTCATATATTTTTGCCCGGTACGTGAAAGCAAGCAAGTCTTAGGAAGATTAATTTTACACCAATTTAAAGATAGAACTCTCTCCCCTGTTGAATTAACCCTTTAATGGTTCATGGGCAGTAATATAACATCATGTTACGCATAGTGCAAAGTTGAAGTACGTTGGTGGGCCGCATTGCCACCATCTTACGTAGGATCAAGAGGACAGAATAGCGGTATACGGTAGATTGAATTGAGGGCTATAAGTAATTGTCTCCCATTTGTGAAGTGTTTCTCAATGACCATTTACAGTCGATATTTTCAATGCTCCTCGTATAGATGTGCCCTATTTCAGTATAAATGCCTACATCTCTAAACAGAGATAGAAGAGCACCGACGCATAGTACTTCCAAGTGTATTAGGGAATTTTTTCGGAATATCCCTAGCGACCCGACACAACTGGAGAAAACCCCGATCTTCAGCCTTGTTATATTATACTTTGGCGAAAGTGTGCTTGTTGCCCATCAGGGTCGTTCGGTATTCGGTTCAAAATAATGACCGCTTATAATGAAACCTTTAGTTATTAATATAAAAAAAACACACACAACTAATGCGTTCTTTCTTTAATAGACGCTGAAAGTGAAGATTTTCGGTTTTTGTAATTAAAAATTCGCTCTGAATATCCTTAACCACATAATATTGAGTGTAAGCAATTCCATTTAATCTACTTATCTAATTATTGCGCGTGTTTAATTCTAATGTGTCAAATTTTATAATGTGTATTGTTAAAAACTTTTCGAATCGAAGATTTTTTATACTAATATAACTAATCTTTGTTCTTAAAATTTTAAATAATGTCCATGTTATATTATAAGGCCTTGAAAATGGGAAAATAATGGGAATTCTTGCCATCGATAACTTGAGTCCTCGGGGGGGGGGGGGGGGCCGGGTCAGCTCTCGCTGGCAGATGCACCTAATAAAAAAAATTCTTTAATGTAGGAGAAACAGCTGCTTATGATTTAATTCTTTTAGATATATATTTCTCTTTATTAATTATATATATAAGTATATATATATTAAATATATATATATGCATAACTATTATTATATTATTAATATGATATGAGTATATATAATTAATATATGATTATATATATACTAAGATAATAAGTATTGTATTATACTATAAATATAATTATTATTATATATAATATATTATTATATAGGTTATATATTATATATATATTATACTATAGTATCATATAGTATATCATTATATAACTATATCAGTATATACATAATATTAACAGTATGATAATATATGAATCAATAGTTGGACTGATATCAAAGAGAATACAATGTTAGAAAACTATATATGAACATTTTATGAACTGTTACTCTTTATTAGTAATATATTAATGTATATATTATAACTATATAAATGTTGTTATTTGGCCAGGATTGATTACCGACTAAAATTGATAAAATAAGAGAAAAAACCAAGGATCTTTAATAGCAAATTGTTTTCCCTCACCTGATTTTCTACACGCTAAAATAAATGTCTTATAATTGTTTCCTAAATCGTTTTTAACGAAACTAATTAATATGGATATATATATTTCTAATATTGATAATAGTAAAAACTACTTATTAGTTATATACTATATATATATAGTATAGTATATATATATTATCCTATATATATTATAATTAATTTATAAGTTATATTCTATGATATAATATAGGTAATGACTGCGTGTTCCTATATGATGATACCGCAACTTAAGATTTTGGATTTGTATGAGCCTAATTATGGATAGGGAGATTTCGATAACTTTAAAAAAATTGCAGCAAATTTAAATACAATATGTAGTTTTAAAAAAATCTGATAGTATATATTTAAGCGTGTATTTGGGAATGCTGTAATTTATTTAAAATAATAATAGGTATCATTAAAAGCACTAAACAACCGAAAGCATGCTAACGACTGAGTTTCAGACAAAAAAGAAAAAGCAAAATACATGAAACTAAAATGCATTACCAACAAAACTTGACTTCCTAACCATGGTTTTTAAAACAATGTTTATCATTTTTTGGTTTTATTGGAGTGGTTTTGCTTTTTCTTTTTTTTTTTTTAAATGTTCTCTTTATCTTTTTAGTTTTCACAATCGCTCATTGACAGGCTAAAATTATGTCTTCAAATGATGTGTAATATCGAGTTTTTTTTCTGTCTGTATAAATACGGACGGGTTAGACACGAAAATACATCGTCTGATATTCATAGTATAAAAGAAATATATCCGGGTAGATTTGTTGTTAGTTATATGTATTATTGGTAGTAGATGGCTTCGCCCCGCTAGCTCCTGTCCAATGAATAATGGATCTTGCGCTCCGTATTATATGGGTAGAAGTATATTTCTTTTAATCAAGTACTTACGCTAGTTTAGATTACATAAAAATTTATTGGTAACCAATTTTTTATTGATAGGGGCTACTAGAGCATTATAAAAAAATTCCCCAGATGCTGCGTTTTTTTTGCCTCTTACTCTGGTGTGTGGCTTTACTCATTGATTGCGTGATTTGCGCTGAGCCAAAAAAGAAAGTATCAATATTAAGAACAGCATCTTGGCATGTAAACCGCCGAAATTTGCTTGACCATAACCTGAAACTAAATCCAGCTCACACTTCATTTTGGAAGGAAATGCTTTCAGAAGAGTTGGGGACCAGAGACATATAGGTTCCCATTGGGCAAAACCGTCACATTGGAACATGTGTGGAGAAGCTGTGCCGTTATAAGGCTCTAGGAAAGGCTCAATTGGGCCTTTACGCAGGGTGTGGCTTTGGCGGAATACCGAAAGAGGGCTATATGCCTTTGTTGCCTATTGCGGCCAAACGAGTACCTGGAGAGCAATAGTATGATAGAACCGATTCGATTATGCGAAAAACTGTGGCTTACTCGCTGTTTTGCCTTATTTGAAGTTGATAGTTTACAAAAATACTCAAAAAGCAAGGCTAAGAAAAAGGTGGGTAAAAGAACAACGTGCCCTCGTTACTGTAGTACCCAGATACAATACCCCATCAGTCTACGTAGCAAACAACCTGTTTTTCTACCATTGATTTTCAAAACAGGTTTGTAGGGGTATAACGTCAACTCCAAGAGGAATACTGTGAGAACAGTGCTTGTTTTGCGTTCCTTTTTTCTTTCTTAATGTTGTTCCCCGCTAACCCTGATGGTTAACAGTGAAAATTGGTAAGCGTCGGCATGTTTAGTTGGCCGAGCAGTGAGAACTCTCCGAACAGAATCCATCGCCCCATCCCACCTGTTGCAATTGCTGCTGCCATGGCCTTGATGGAGAGCCAGTGAATCCCGTGCAGAATGGGCGGCCTGTTTCTTCAACAGACTAGCTGCAACAATCAGTCCCCGCTTTTAGCCTGTTCGCTCGGCTCAAAGAAGTGTTGGATACAACCATGGAATAATTCGTATCCATCTTGTTTTGGGGACTTCCTTTGCAACACCTCCGTAGATGAAAGATATAAGGAGAACCCGTACGATGTAAGTATTAAAGATCTTGAATAAAAAATACGGTTTTATGGCTGCATTATTCCCAGTTTTTGGATAAATGGCGTTTTATGTTGACCTTTCGAAAAAATGACTGGCTTCGGCCGCTTCTGTGCCCCTTGGTGTTTTGCAAAAGGGGAAATACCAATAAAAAAATTCATCCGGTGTTACCCTTTTTGCCTATGGGATAGTCAAAAGTTTGGAATGAATTAACATTCTTAAAAAGAAAAAGTTCAAGTGGCCTCAACGAGTTGAACTTCATCAAGGAAAGTTCTATATTTCTCTACCTGACAGCGCTTTTAGTTCTAGGCGAGGGGGGTGGCTCAACAGCCTTCTTTGTTGCCCTATACCAAATGAAGCCATAATTATTTTTTTTCACACCGAGACGGGGAGTTCCAGAATGCGGCCATATAATAAATAGTACTAATTATATATCATATTATATATCTAATATATAATATTAATATTATATTATATATATATTTATATATATATATATAAATATTATATTATATATTATAAATTATATATATATTATATATATGGTAACGGATGAAAGGTTATCGGAGGCATGGGATGGTGTGCGGGGGGGAAAGAGGAAAAGGCTGGAAGGAGGGTGCGTTTTCCCCGAGGTCGTATATTTTTTCAGGGTGGATGTTTTTTTTTATAGACACCCAGTGTGAGGTGAGGCAATGTGGAGGGGAGATTACCAAGAAGATTAATTGGAAAATAACTGGTGACAAGCCTATGACACAACACTGGTATCCATTTGGAAATTCGTAAGCGAACCGGAAAAGTGTTTTAGGCGACATGGAGGTTTAAAAAGGGATGAAATTTTTTGAACACAAGTATAATTGACTCCGATCGCGCTGCCATTGTAGTGGGAAGCTGGAAACGCGTGTGAACTACTTTATGACGCAGAAGGGAGGAAAGAGGTAAGACATTACAGCAGCGCTGTCAGACAGAATTGATGGGCATCTGAGAGGCAATGACTGGAAGAAGCAAGAAGATAAAGGACAGAAGTAAGGCAAACTGAAAGTAAACAAAAGAAGTAAACCTGGTAGAGTGAAAAGAAAGATTATAATAGCTGCAAGATGGGATGTTTGGGGAAAAGGACTGAGATGTTGTTGGTGGGGACATTCTGGGAAAGGTAACTGCAAGCCCCTGTTAGAAATAGCCGCAAAAGAAAGATGGGAATGGAAGACACCGGTGTGACGGGGAAAGAAGACCTTTTAGAAGGTAGGACCGCGAGCGAAGAAAAAAAAGGATGGAGTCGTCGGAACCCCTGTTGGTGGGAGATTATTCGGTCCTCTAAAAAAAAGGATGCCCAACACCACAGCCTTAACAGACAATGAGGATGGTTGAAGAGAAAGAGCGAAGTTTGTCAGTGTGAGTAGGAGATGGGTTTCCCCTCGCCTTGCAAGGAGGATCCCTCCGCGAGCAGGAATTCTTTGGACATGGTAAATTGAAAACTCCTTTCGTGGGAGGGGAAGTAAGTAAGGTTAAGAAAGTTCTATATTTTTATATATAATATAGTAAATTTATTTATATGTAATATAATATATGTAAATATATATATATATATAATATATATACGTATAGTAAATACCATATAATCTATAACTATATAATATTTAATCATTATAATAAATATATATGAATCTCATAAATAATATATATATATAATATATAGTATTAGAAATATAATATGTTATATTATAATAATATATAATATATATATATATGATATACTCCTATATATTTAGTATAGTATATTATATATAGTATTTAGAATATTTTCTTATAATATATAATGTTATTTATATATATATACTAAAAAAAAAATGATATATATATATTATATTAATATGATATATATTATATGTTAATTAATATATATATATATTGATGATAGTATAGTTTTGGTAAATATAAGTATAAATATATATATAGCTATGACTGATAATAATTGATAAGTACTATATATAGTATATATATTTATATAATATATATATTATATATATTTAATTATATATATATATATTATACTATGCATATATTAATTAATATAAGAAAATCACACGATCACTATGGCAACATTCCTCTTATTAAAATTTCTTAGTTTATTTAATATTATCTCTTGTTTTGAAGTTTTAAAAAATTAAACGGCAACTACAGTGTTCCTCTAATATTGGGAAACTTGAATGAAAAAAATAATGAATTTTGAATAAAGTTTGAAAATATGGAGAAGAACAGACTATAAGCCCTTCTCGAACTTATCCGCGACACTGTGGATATAAACACACAAATTTCACACCTGATGGACATTCATGGCGTGAACTGATGTTTTTTATTGGCAAAAAGGTCAAGTTTAAGTAAAATCATTGGGGTTTTTAAGGTATCTGACGGTTTTCGAACGGGGAAAAAAGTCAAGTGATTTACAGTTGAATTGTATGGATGAGTCCGAAATATGACTCCACAAAAAAACATGCCATAAAACCATTACGATAAATTGGTTTTGCGCAGTACATTCTTAGTTATATGTCCACTGGCTCAGATTTTAGTTAAGCATAATTGTCTGGCCAATATGAAGTAAATGAATATTTTTAGTTTTTATTCCATTAAACTAAATCTTCGGCTACGAAATGTAGGTCTCTGACGCTAGCCCCAGTTAAAATTATACTATAATGGCTCCCCAAAAGGTGCCGCCCGGTCTGCCACATGGGCGCTCCACTGTATAATTCACGGTGCACCTCCGCCAAGGTGCGAGGGGCGCCATCATTGTGGAGCGGCAGTGCGAGACCCAAGGGTTTTTCGGGGCGCACCCTGTCACCTGAAGTCCCCGAGGACCAAAGTTTTTGAATTAGAACCGTAACATCAACTTTCTTTATTAAACTTTGGATTGAACAAAACAGGTATTTGTGAAAGAATCTTAGATTCGAAATGAGGAGGTGAAGAATTTCAATGTTTGTCCAGCGAAAAATTAACGCTTCCTACGTATTTCCCAAACCTATCCCTTGAAAGTGGCCGCTAAGATCAAGGGAGATGATAATGGCAAATATTTGCCACAGATGTGACTGTCCGCAACATAAACATCGCAATGTTTAAAGGGGATAATGGGATTGAGTCCGGGGAAGAAACTTTGTGTGGGTGGGGCAATTGGTCGGTCGGGTGCGTAAGTTCGGTGCGTCAATGCGGTTTTGTCCCTAGGAAAAATTTCACAAAGACTGCCTAACTAAACAAACCGAAGCTGTGGGATAAGAATCAAGTCTCAAAGAGCGTTCAAAAGGAACTTGGGTTTTAGGGTGGTAAATGGCTCCTTCCTAAAGTAACATTTTTTTCTTGTAATTGACGGCGTTAGAGTTTCTTCCCGCGAAACACCTTTAGGGGTCGGCTGTTCCGAGCTTTTAGAAGCTACTCGTGAGAAAGATTTTCCATGACAGAACATAGCAAAAACCAATTGGGTGAAAAGAAGAAAGTACTCAAGAGTGGCTATTGGGGTATACTGCCCTTATGATGGGGAACTAGTTCCATGGTTTCCTAGGTGGCCCTCAGCAAAAGGAATAAGAAGTCCCCCCTTCCACTCCTATGAAAATCGTCGATCGTGCTCCCTCCAAGTTTACTCGTTGTTAAAATTTCCAAGAAAATCGTAAAGATGAAGTTAGCACTCAATAGCCTTTGTACCAAATGGTCATAAATGGGGTGTTGGCCGCAGTCGCCCGTTTAGTACTTTGAACATTTTTGGTTTTTACAGTTCAAAAAAGCTAGTCTTCCTCTTCCCAAATAAATAGAAAACACATGTGTCAATGTTATCCGGTTTTTAGATCAATGATACGTATATTTTTAAGAACGAGTCTCTACCGATACAACGGGCGCCGTACGGTAGAGGACCCGGGGCGTTTATGGAGAGGTTCTTAGCCGCTTCTTTATGAGAGAAACGGTCAGTATATACGGTAGAAATTAATATAAGGGATTTACACCAATTCGATTCTGCTTCTGTCTTTCAAACAAAGAAATACTAATTTCGATTGAAATGAACATACCCAAAAAATAATATCGAAATTTTTATTTAAACTTCAAGCAAAAAAAAAAAACTATATATATATATATTTAATAACTATGATATATATATTTATTATAATATTATATAAATATTATATACTATATAAATATATATATATAATGAATATATGAACTTTTTAGTTATATATTATAGTTATATAATATATATATTATTATCTCTAATATGTTATATATATAGTATATTATAATATGATAATATATTTAATTATATATATATATAACCAAAATAATGTTTACAAATTGTGTAATTATGTAAATGATCAGCAATCTGAAAACAAATTATTCATTAATATTTTAATTTACAATCCCAATCTCATGGTAATAAAATTTTCAGCTTTATTCTCCTAATTGTAAAAAAATCAAAGTTTTTAATTGAACTGTTTTTCCACTTTTTAAAAAAAAACCGAAGATTACAAACGTTTTTTTTTTTTAAATTGCCTTATTTATTTAAAGAAACAGTTTTTTTTTTT
>JABUQX010098630.1:5000-7500 GCA_015478945.1 Trachelipus rathkii
AAATCTTTTCTCTCCAAAATCTATCGGATTTTAATATTTTTACATATAATAATAAAAATCTTTCCTCACCAAAGATTTGATGCAGATCCAGGGAAAAAAAAAATCAATGTACAGCGTTTACATGAGTTATATATAACGTAGTGTGAGTGGCGTGGGGTGGGGGTAGCAGCCAAAAGGCGGGTAGGGAAACAAAATTTCTTATGTTAAAATCTATCGTTCTTCAGTTAACTAAATTCGCTTATTGACTTTATTATACAAAACGTCACTAAATTTCAGAAAGAGAATATATATATATATATATATATATATATATATATATATATATATATATATATATATATATATATATATATATATATATATATATATATATATATATATATATATATATATATACATAAAAAAGTATATATGTATTTATGCGCAAATCTTTATATAAATATATATATATATATATATATATATATATCACGCTATCTATGTGTGAGTATGTGTTTGTATATAAGAGAGTGATATATATATATATATATATATATATATATATATATATATATATATATATATATATATATATATATATATATATGAGATGAGAGAGACGAGAGCAGATGGATGGAGGAATGGACAAAGGGGTGGACCTCGCGCAAAGATAGTTTCCACATATGACTATTTTTAAAAAAAAAACAATTGTTCACTTAATTATTTTTTATTCATAGAAATAATAATAATTGAATTTTAATATTTATTGGAAATTTATTTAATATTATTAAATGTTATTTAATATATTTGCTCGATTCATTATTTTACTTCGATTTCTTTCAATTTAAAAAAGATATATTTCCACACTAAGTATCACTGTTGTATTCGGACTATGACGCTGAGAAGGTGAAAAGCTTTCAAAAGCTTCCTTCGAGAATTAATATAACACACGATTTTGTGTTTTATTTTTCTAAATTAAATTTGAAATTATAAAGTAAAATATTTTTAAAGAATTTTAGCTTTTAATTAATTTTGTATACCAAGCTGAAAAAAATGTGCCTTTTGAATAGAAGTTAATTTTTAATGATTTATTGTCAAAAAAAAAAAAATTCAGCGGGAAACTAATTCTTTTATCTTAAAAGCATCCTCTTGTCATTTACTTATGGTACGAGTCACTTTACCTCGCTCTCTCTCTCTCTCTCTCTCTCTCTCTCTCTCTCTCTCTCTCTCTCTCTCTCTCTCTCTCTCTCTCCAAAATCGCAAAATGACCAACGAGGGGTAAACAATACATCATTCAGTAATTTGTTAACCAACAAAATAAATTTATTTAAGATTGAATCTTATTTCAATTTTGAAATTTTATTTACCATTGAAAGCACCTCCTCTACTCCATGGATCAACCCCTTTGAAATACACACACACACACACACATTACATACACACATATTATTATTACACATACAGAATAAATGGTGAGGAGAGGAGGAGAGAGAGAGAGAGACAGTGATGGGGAGGAATGGTATGTATTCACTTATTATTATTGGATTATCTATTTTATTTGATCCGATGGAAGGGGTTTGAAAGTGTGAAAGTTGAGGGAAGTTTGGAAGAATGAAGAAGAGTGATCCAAACTTTACCAATGGAGTACAAGTAAGATTGGTACATGTGAGAATGAGCATTGCAGTCACAAATGGAGTACAAGTGAGAATGAGCTTTGCAGTCACAATAACCTCGAGAGCATAACTTAAATCTGAGAATTGGTGTTTCAATTAATACTTTTAAATACTAACTTTTTTATAAGATAAATCTTGATATAACAATTTAGATTTGGGGGGAAAGGAGCTACAAAGAACAGAATCCCCTCCCAACCTCGACCTGTCCACCACCCCCCCCCTTCCAAGATCTCCGCGAACCTTATTACGTATGAGACAAATCCTCTTTAAAAAATTACACATTAAACTTAAGAACTCTCCTTAGAAATGCAATTTTTTTTAATCTCTTGTCGTAAATTTTGCAATAAAATTTTCTCACACTTCACACACTCAGACAAACAAACAAACACACGCTCTCTCTCTCTCTCTCTCTCTCTCTCTCTCTCTCTCTCTCTCTCTCTCTCTCTCTCTCTCTCTCTCTCTCTCTCTCTCTCTCTCTCCACACACACACACACACACACACACACACACACACATACACACACACACACACACATATATTATATATATATGAAAGGTCCTGAGAGTTGTTATATAGATATATATTATTATTATTATTAAGCATATATATAGTGAGATATATATATATATATATATATATATATATATATATATATATATATACATATATATATATATACATACATATATATATAAAGATACTTAGATATGTATACATAAATAAATTTCATAATATATATATATATATATATATATATATATATATATATATATATATACATAAAGAGAGAGAGAGAGAGAGAGTCTAAAATAAACATTTAGAACCGCGGTATTTTTCAATATATAAG
>JABUQX010098630.1:12500-15000 GCA_015478945.1 Trachelipus rathkii
TTTGATGGTACAAGAAGAAATAGGTATTTTGGGGATGAGTTTATTAGCAAAGAGGAGGAAATGGTAGAGTAGAGAAAAGTTGAAGAATGGAAATCTGTGCAGGTATAGATGAAATTACTGGGGAAATGATCAAGAACGGAGGATGGTGATTGATTGGATTTCGAAGTTGTGTAATAAAGCGTTTATGGAGGTTAAAGTTCCAAGGATTGGAGGAGAGCAGCAATAGTACCCTTATTTAAGGGTAAGGAGGATAAGGGAAACTGCTGTAGAAATTATGGGGTATTTAGTTTATTGAGTGCTGTAGAGAAGATATATGCTGTAGTTTTGGTCGAAAGAGAGTGCGCCGAGTGACTGAAGCGAATTTATCGTGGAAGAACAAAGCGCGTTTAGAGTAGTAGAGATGTGGTGATCAAATCTTCACATTGAAGCAAATGATAGAGAAAAATGAGGGAGGAGAAGAATAAACTGTATTTAGATTTTATATGGATTTGCAACAGGGGGTATGATAGGGTTAATAGGGAAGGCCCATGGCAGGTGTTAGTGATATATAGTGCTGGTGGTAATGAATGAAACCAAAAGTATGTATGACGATAGTGTGTAAAGAACAAATGGTGTCAAAGTGGTTTGGTTTAGTACCGAATAGCGAGTGAGGCAGGGCTAAAAAGTTGCATATGTCTCCTTGGTTATCTCACCTGTGGTATATGTAGCTACAGAAAGAATTGAAGGTGGGCGTGACATAGGAAATGGTGTTAGAATGATGTAGATAGCGAGGGTGCCCTACCTATTGTATGCGGATGATTTGGTTTTGTGTGACGAATCTGAAGAGTTTGAGAGGATTGGTAGAGAGATTTGGCAGGGTGTGTAAAAGGAGGGGTTTGAAAGTAAACGTAGATAAGAGTTAGGTTATGGTTGCGAGTGAGGACAGTCCTCAGTGTGAAGTTATGTTAGATGCTGGAGTAGCTGGAACAAGTGTCTGAGCTTAAATATTAGGTATATACATGAGAAGCAGAGAAGGGAACGGATGATGCAAAGTGTAGTAGGAAAGTTGTGAATGGCAGGAAGGTGGCTGGTGCAATTAAATCGTTGTTGAATGTAAAGGGACTAAGTTTTTAGTGCGCTAGGGTCTTACATGACGGTATGTTGTTACCTGTGTTATTGTATAGTAGTGAGACTATGGTCTGGAATAAGAAGTATAGATCTAAAGTTCAATGTGTTCAGATGGACAATCTTAGCAGTTAGGTATGAGAAGAATTGATAAATGAGGAATGAACATATATTAGAGAGTTGTGTGGTGAAGAAAGGTAAACGTGAGAATAAATGAAAGTATGTTGAGATGCTTGGTCATGTGGAAAGGATGAATGATAGTCTGTTTTTAAGTAGATGTATAGTGGCGAGTGTTGAAAACCATTGGGAGATCGAAGAAAAGTGGATTGAGCCAAAAAACGAATGTCTGAAGGGAGAGAAATGTGAGTTTACAGAGGCGGTAACAAAAGTGGTGCATAATAAGAGAGAATGGCAAAAAGCCTTTGTGGAGGGCGACAGGGCTCCACTTGGGTCAAAGGATGAACCTCATACACTGACAATTTACCACAGTGGGAGTCATTCGCTGGCGAGCGAAACTCTAGGGTGAATTTTCTTGACAGAGACGGGCAGTTACTAATTAATGGTACAGAGGGGGGGTAAGGCTGGGGCTTTCTTTTCGACTTTGTCATATTCTTCTACTGCTTTTCTTTCTGATGCTTCTGTTACGCACCTACCACCAGTCTTGGGGGAGAAAAAGGTAGATGAAGAATATATATATATATATATGTTGGTTAGGCAGGTTGGTTATATATATATATATATATATATATATATATATATATATATATATATATATATATATATATATATATATATATATATATATATAATAATAATAATAATAATAATAATAATAATAATAATAATAATAATAATAATCAGATCATGTGAAATGTAATAATTATATGCCCTAGAGCACTAATAAATCTTTATTAAGTACTAAACTCTACTTTATATATTGTATACCTCTTTTAACATATTGTATTTACTGTATTTTAATGCTAAATATTCTAAAAAGATTTTGATATATATGAAAATAAGTAATTAAAAAAAAAACAAAAACAAAAAAAAATTTTGGCCTTTGGTCTTTTTTTTAAAAAAAAAACGTGTTTTTTTTTTTAAAAAACGAACGGTTTTTTTTTAATCCCAACCCTATATGAAACGTTCATAATTTATTATTATTATTATTATTATTATTATTATTATTATTATTATTATTATTATTATTATTATTATTATTATTATATTATTATATTATTATTATTATTATTACCACCTACCCACTTTCAAAAAAGAGCAAATTTATTCCTTTTGAACGTAAGATCGCTAAATGCTCAAAACGCTAATATGAAATAAATATATTATATTCGTTGAATATGTATTGAATATATATTGAATATATTTTAAATATAAATTG
>JABUQX010098631.1:0-2500 GCA_015478945.1 Trachelipus rathkii
TTAGATCTATTATTCCATTCAATCTATCCGTATGCATATTTATTTATTTAGTCGATTTTTTATTATTATGTATGTATTATTATTTATTATTATTATTATTATGATTTTTATTATGTATTGTTAACTTATTAATTATGTTAATTATGTTAATTTTTGTAACCAGTACATATTTTCTGTGAGGATAGATTCTATGATCTCGATAGTACTGACTTGCTGATTGTGGATATAGTCACGTAATGTATTTAATTTACATTTATGTCTAATTTGCTTTATTGTAGTTCCGGCTCTAGTAAGTTAAAAGAATTAATAATTACTTAGGTTGGAAGGAAGAGATCATGTGTTGTTGAGATTTGGCAGAAATTGTTGATAACGTGTTAATTAAAAGTGTATAAATTATTAGAAAATGAACTGTAGTTTGTATGGTTCGGGTGTCTTCAAAGGACGACATTTGTGGGCAAACATCGTGTGTTGCAATTAGTAGATCCATTTTTCAGAAATTAGGTAGGTATAATTGCGATCCTTATATTTTATTGTGGCTCTTTGAATATTGGATATGATATGTTAGGAAGATTTTGTATCTATTCTATTAAAGGGAATGAAATATGTCTTTGTTCGATCGCACTAAAATTTGATTTTGATGTTTTGATTTTGAGAGTTTGAGATTATTTATTGGATTTATTATTCATTACCTTATTATTGTATTATGATATTATATAATTATATTTAATTATTGATTATTATGCTATTTTTATTATTCATTTCATTATTATTATTATTTATTTATTTTATTATTATGTAATTTATTATTGTTTTATATTATTATTATGATTTGTAGTCATTATGTATTTATTATTATTATTATTATTATTATTTATTATTATTAGTTATTGATTATTATTTATCTATATTATATTATTAATTATATTATAATTATATATTATTGCTTACTACTTTATTATTAGTATTGATTTATTATTTATTATTAATTTTATTATATTATTTTGGATTATTATTTATTTATTTTATTTATTAGTTTATTTGTGATTTATTGTGGTTATCTCTATTGTTATGTATTAGTAGGCATTAGTTTCTTATCTATTTATTATTTACTTAATAATTTTTATTAATATTATTATAGGTTATTATTATTTTTATTGTTATTATTATTATTATGTATTAATTTGATTCTATTATGTATTATTAATTTATTTATTAGTTTGATCTATTTGCCTTATATTAATATATGGATTTATATATGTATTATTATCTATATTCTGGTTATTAGTTATTAGATTATTTTATTATTTGAAATTGTTATTTATGTATGCTATCATATTATTATTTCCGGCATTTTATTACTGTTATTAATTATGGTATATTTTATTATATGGATTGTTGTTTATGACATAATTAGGTATTACTATTCTTTACATTTCATTTTTATTGTGTACTGATTTGGATTATGTTTTATTAGCATTTATTTTTTTTGAACATTGTTTTGTTCCATCTCCATCATTATTCTTACTTTTAAGGCGGCGTTTCCATTTCTGTTCTGATACGTTGATCTCTTATAGCGTATGTTTATTATTATTATTGTATTTCATTATAATTGTTTATTATTATTATCGTCGTTAAAGTTGTAATAGTAAATGTGCTGTAAATACATTAGTTTTAATGAATGGTTATAATTCGTTGTTCCAATTACATAAAACTAGTAAAGAATTTTTATATCTTTGGAACTCAAATGACACAAATTTAGTGTTAGTCTTGATATTAGTTAGTCCCTTTTCAGAGAAAGATAAGTATTGATTGTCGTATTTGTGAATTTATATTGGTGTCTTGTATGGTATGTATTTGTCGAATTTGAATTGCGAGTTGTGATTATTCTCAAATTTCACTGTATATTTGAATTTAATATTGTAATTTTGAATATTCTTGAATAAATTGTTTCAATTGAAATGAAATTAATCCATGGATTAAAAAAATTGTCTCGATATATTTTAAAAAACATTCTAAAAGAAAAGAAGGAAAGATAAAGGAAGTGATTGTTTTAATTACTTTAATTAATGGAAATGTGAATAGACGCGATGAACACGAATGAACACGAATGATCACGAATAAACAAGAATAGTACGAAAGAATCGTGCATCTGAATAAACTCGACGAGACATAAATATAGTTTACCCCTTAGCACGGGATGTTCCGTTGGAAGGGTTAATTCCACGCGTCTTCTTGTCTTATTCAGCGAACGAGACGAGATAAGAATGCGACTTCTTCAGCTGTGTCTTATCAGGCGTATGGGTATTAATTGATTCTAGATTATGGATTTTGCCTTAATGTGATTTTCAGGATTTTAGGATTTACTTCATTTTAAGGTTTATATCAATAGTCAATCCTTAACATTAATTACTTATTTGTTATTTAAATAGGTTACTTTATAGACAAACTATCATGAAAATATATCATGAAATAGAAAATATAGCATATACATTTTTCTGGT
>JABUQX010098631.1:7500-10000 GCA_015478945.1 Trachelipus rathkii
TACTAAGTGATATGAATATTAATATGTATAAATATTAAAGTATTTATATAATATTAATAATATATATATATATATTATATATCTATATATATATATTTATTATATATTTATATACTATAATAAATTTTAAAAATATGTATAAGTATTTGGTAATAAATACTTGTGATCATATTTATTAAAGCTAAGAAATGCATATAATTTAGTTATGATCATAATTCTATATTATTATTTCATATATAATTTTATTTTTTTAAATATATTTATAGTTTATATTAATTTTTTATATTTTTTTTTTTTTTTAGGAGATATATATATTATATATATTATTTTTTTTTATTTTTATAGTTTATTATTATGATATATATCTATATTATTCATTAATGTAGTTCATATTGTATAGTGTATATCGTTAATTATGTCATTGATCATATTGATGATAGGTTATACGTTTTTTTGTATTTTTACTAGTGGTATGTATTATTTTGTATTTGTTATAAGGGAATGTTCGGTTATGTTTTTAGTCGATTTGTTAGTGATTGGTGTGTATTTTTGTAATTGGTTGTATGTATATTGGTTTATGTAGGGTGAGTTTGTTGGTTGAGGAAGTCTACACGTGGTTGTGTTTTGGCGGAGGTGAAATGTTATTTTATCGTAAGAGGAGTGGTGTAATGGCCTGGTTGTGGATCTTTTTTTTGTTTTTTATTATTGTATGCGTGGTTTATCTTGTCATCACTATGTACGAGTTTCTTGTTTAGTTGTTCTAAACTGTACAGAGAATTAAAAAGACATTGACGGAAAGGACACTTGTGGTTTTTTACAGAATATTAACATTTTACAAGAAGCTTGCCCTTCCGTCCCCGCGACCGCGGGAAGTGCTTCAGCCAACGGGACGGGATTTCTTTTCTTGATCCCTTCATCAGGCTGAAATGTGTTATCAGTTGGTCTATTTTTTCATCGTAATTGTTGAAATATTTTGAAAGTTTCGGATATTCGTTTGGTATAAAATCCTACTTTACACTTCACCGGGTTTTATTGAACGTTGTTCTGATTATAAATAAAGGCAAAGAGGATCCATTCGAATTTTGCGATGCTCGTTGTGATTCATATTTCTACATCGTTTTATATTGTTGATATTGATATAATAACTTGTTAAGGCTGAATTTTACACTGCCTTAAACAGATTAAAAAAACAATCCATGATATAGTAGTCACATGTCCCGGATAAAGGTAACTCAGATAGTCAATCCAGATAGAGACTACTTTACATCAAGAAAATTCTATGAAGACATACTTAAATGACAGTAATTGAGTTACAGTACGTCTTGCCTTTCATATAAAGATAGTTCCGTTTTCAATAATTTCTTCAAAGGTGAATTTTAATACTTCGTTAAATCTTAGTACTAATAGAGCATAAACAGTTAATACCAAAGTCTTCAAAGTTATGATACAAGTTCCCCGTTACACATTTAACTGAATTTCCTAAATTACATAAAAATAACAATCCATTCCGTCTCATTATATCAAATACAGACAGCATAAACTACAAATTATCATCTTGGATTGCACATATTACAAACCTCTTATAGTAAAATATCCATGTCCACAATCTAAGAAAATTCAGAAAATCATCACAGAGACCAAGAACAAACCCCCGACAAAAATTTCTCACGTTTTGAGTGCCATTTTCCATCTTTTAACGCCGTTCCCGTCCCATGATACCCTAAACTGCCTGGAACAATTTAATGTAAGAAAACAACAGACATTTTAATTTGGCCTCCGTTTTTTTCTCCCAGTTCATTATAATTAAACAGCTCATGGTATCTCCCCTGCAACATAACTTCTTTCATTTTTCATGTATTGGCATCAATATTTACATGATACGAAACTTTCGGCCGTGATGTATGGGGATTCCTTCCCATACTTCATCTCCAAATAACTCAGTAATCATATTATATGAATGTTAACACCGAATTTTATCATATTTTATATAAGTATTATAACTTGTGGTTAATATTGTGACGGTTTCCGTGCTTGTTTCAATTTTAATTATTCTATAATATATATTGTCTATAATAATATGTTTGATCTTTTGCTTTTGTTATTCTCCTTCATATGCAGTGTTGATAATTGATTTGTCTTGTCGAGGGATGCGATTCTTCTCGTTCCTCGTCTCTTCCCTCTTCTTTTTTCTTTCCTTTTCTTTTGTTTTCTTTTTTTTTTTTTGCTTTGCTTTTTTTTTTTTTGTCGCTTTTTGCTGTTTTATTTTTTTTTCGTCTTTTTTTTTTTGTTCTCTTTTTCTTTGCTTCTCTCTCTCTCTTCCCTCTCTCTCTCCTCTCTCTCTTCTCTCTCTCTCTCTCTCTCTCTCTCTCTTTCAAATATATCTATATATCATATATAACATATATATATCATATACTATATATATATTATAATATATATTAATATATATATACCAACTATATTATAATAATCTAATTATATATATCACTGTAACATAATA
>JABUQX010098631.1:17500-23057 GCA_015478945.1 Trachelipus rathkii
CTTGTACTTGTACTTGAACAATTCTAGAGTACTTGTACTTGTACTTGTACTTGAAAAATGTACTTTGAACAAGCCTGATATAATATATAATATATATATTATATATATATATATAATATATATATAATATATATATATTATATAATATTAATATATATATATATAGTTATATATATATATATATATAATATGTATAAATATATATATAAATATATAGATAGAATATATATATTATATATATATATATATATATATATATAATATAATATAATATATATATATATATATATATATATATATATATATATATATATATATAAAAAATATATATGATATATATATATATATATATATTATATATATATTATATAGTTATATATATATATATATATATATATACTAGTATATTATATATATATAATATATATATATATATATATATATATAAGATTATTATCAAAGGTGGGCATTTAACGCGTTAAAAGCGTTAATCCGTTAATTAACTCGTTAAATTTTTCGTTAACTTTTAAACGCTTTCGTTAATTTCGAAAAATATTAACGGTCTATTAACGAGTTAAAATTTTTCCCTACATCCGTTAACCGTTAACTTAATTTACGAGTTTTTAAAATATTTTCTTATCAGATTTTAAATTGTATTAGATTCGATTTCGATAAGAGATAAACTTTTTTTTTTCAAAATTTCCTAAACGCTCTTCTCAATGGCTCAAAATGTGTTTATATTTACTCGGTTATTATCCAGTTTAGTAATGTTTAACACAGGGTTGGAAAAAGCCCGAGTTTTGAGGGAGTGTGCTTCCGTGCTATCCCCACCCCTCGTTCAACTATATTCTCTTGTCTTAATACTAGCACATTCCCTCAGTGTTGGAAGCACGCACATGTCCAACCTATTCCGAAAAAAGGAAGCCGCTCTGATCCTTCTAACTATCGCCCTATAGCTCTAACTTGTATTCTATCTAAGATCTTTGAAACCCTTCTCAACTTTCACTTCTTAGACCATCTGGAATCTCATTCTCTTCTTTCCGATCGCTAGTACGGCTTTTGGTGTTCAAAGTCTACTGGCGATATACTTTCCTATTTAACCGATTTATGGTTTTCCGCTCTTAGGAACTACTGGCAGACTTGCGTAGTGGCGCTTGACATATCCAAAGCATTTGACCGGGTATGGCACGCATCATTGCTCTCCAAGCTCCCCTCCTTTACTCCTTCTCTTTGCTTACTTATGTCTAGCTTTCTTTCAAGTCGCTAAACATCGGCTATGGTTGATGGAGGGACTTCTTCTTTTTCTGTCAATAGTGGAGTTCCTCAGGGTTTCGTCTCATCTCCTACTTTATTCCTACTTTTCATTAATGATCTTCTCACCTGCACATCTAACTCTATCCACTCACATGCCGATGACTCGACCCTTCATTCTTCAACTAATTTCAATTCTGCTCCATCTTTTACTTCTAGAATTGCCTCTCGTCTTAATCTTTCCGATTCTATTCTCGCTGTAGATAGAATTTGCGGGTGGGGTCGTCTCAACCTTGTGAAATTCAATTCTTTAAAAACCCAACTTCTACAAATCTCCCTCTCTAAAATATCTTCTAACTTTCCTATCTCTTTTGACGGTTCTTTCGTCTCTCCTGTTGACAATATAAACATCCTTGGCCTTAACATAAAAAAAATGTCTTGGAAACCTCACATCACAACGGTTGCTAGGGCGGCCTCAAAGAAACTGGGAGTTCTGTTTAGACTGCGAGACTTTTTTTCCTCTTCTCAGTTACTCCAGCTATACAAGGGTCTCATCCGGCCTTGTATAGAGTACTGTTCTTATATCTGGGGGGCTCCTGGTTTCACCGGCCTTTTGACCTGTCGCCTCAACAAACCAAAAGGTTATAAACTGTTATGTTAACTTTCGCAGTTCACTTGAACCTCTATTCTTTGCGGCGCGATGTTGTGCTTTATCTCTTTTCTTATAGGTATCGGCAGCGGCAGGTGTTCGAGGGAACTTACCACTCGCTAACCACCATCCCCCCCCCAACCTGTACGACGCCCTAGTAGCACCAAGGGTGCTGTATTGCGCAATCGAGTTTTGTGTACGATTATTGGTAACTCCAGGGGCTAGTTTGCTGCGGTGTTTCCTTTTAAAAAAAAAAAAAAAAGAAAAAAAAAAATTAAATATTCTGTGTTTCCTGCTGAATTTAATCTCCCTCACTTTAAAGCCTGCGTCTATGTTCATCTGCGTAATTTGCGCTAGCGGATGAAGTTTTGGCGTGCAACATCCCCTCCTTGAATAGGGCTCTGCCCGTGAGTGGTGGTAAAAAAAAAAAAAAAAAAAAAAAAAAAAAAAAAAAAAAAAAAAATTTGAAGACGGTTAACGTTAACGATTAACGTTAACTTCCGCTACATTCTTTACCGATAAACGCTTTAATGATTAACGCCGTTAATTTTTTTTGTTAACGATTAAGAATTAACGACGTTAACTTTCTCATTAACGGTGCCCACCTTTGTATATATATATATATATATATATATATATATATATATATATATTACGATCTTTCTAAATATATTATATATATAAAATATATTATATATATATATATATATATATATAATATATATATATATAATAGTATATATTTATTATATATATATATATATATATATATATATATATATATATATATATATATATATATATTTTTATATAATATATATTTATTTATATATTAAATACTTATAACTATATATATATATTCATACATTTTATATATACAATATTTTTTATATATAAAGATTATTAAATATTAATATATATATATATAATATTATATTATTTATTTATATATATATATATTATATATATATATATATAATAAGTTCTTTGTTTCCCTCACCCAGCAAGACCTCTCATCCTGTCAGCCGCGCAAGCGTCTTTCTCCAGACATCCCTCTGCTGCACTATTCCTTCTCTTCAGCACTCTCATTTTTGGTAGCTGACATCTTTCCAGAGAGTCCTCCACCGACTCCGCCCATCTCTTCGGTCTTCCCCTTGGTCTTCTGCCCTCTGGTGTCCATTCCCATCTTCCTTTTCGGCATGTCTCCTGCTCCATCCTCTTCCAGATGTCGCCTCACCATCTCAATCTCCCACATTACATGCTTCAGTTGCATCTTCTTCACACCTTTATTCTCTAATAACTTCTATTTTCTTATTCTGTCTATTCTTACTTTTCCAATGTCATAGTTCTTAATATCCCTCATCTACCGCCGCTGTATTTCTTTATTCTCATCTCTTCTCGTTGTTGTCCATGTTTTCGCTCCGTACAGCAGTGTGGGAGTCAGTATGCTGTTTAAAAATCACTTTTTTAATCTCTATTCCGATGTTTCTATCTTTCATCATGGGGTATACCGCTTTCATAACTAATCCATACTTTTCCATTCTTCGTGTAATCTCTTCTCCACATCCTCCCCTTCTGTTAAAACACCCTCCGAGATAATTGAAGGTATTTACCGCCTTCACCTCCTCCTCTCTCACCATCATTCTCATCCCCTCCTCATTTCCTCCGGCTACTGTTAATATCTCTGTCTTCTGTAGTTCATCTTCATTCCTGCTTCCTCCAACTCCTCCGCAAACACCTCCACCACCTCTCGGAATCGCCTCCTCTTTTCTCGCTCCAACTTGCAGATCGTCGCGCACTATGCCATTTATGTCCTTCAAATTCCTCCCAGTCATAGGGAACATGATAAAAGTCTATAAAATATTTACCACAAACAGTTTTTCTAGGGGACACAATAAGAAATGTAGGAAGACGTGTAACCTTGATTCATTCTTTAATAGTGTTTAAATTTTTTTGAATGGTTTCCGCAGGAGTTTGTTGAGTGTGACTCACTTGCAACATTAAAGAAATGATTGGATAGCTATATGGATTGTTTGTGCATCATATAGTATATTCTGACGTAGCCAAAGTGGCGGGTTTTTTAGTTAGTTTTAAAGTAAAGCCGCATGTTGTTGCTACCAGTATCAGCAATAAACTTATTAAGCTTGTATTGGGTTAGCATGAACGCTTAGGCTAAAGATTTTTACTTTTTGGTAGTAGTTGGCGTATATATTATATTGACCTTTGTTTAGGAAAATTGACAGGCCTTAGGGGTGGTCGTAGGTTGTGTTGTCGCATGGGCACGTAATTTGAAATAAATATTTAGTTGACTTGGGAAAGTCCTCGAATAGGTCCATTGTTGTCTAAACGCAGCCTCTTTGTTTCCTTATCTCTATCTGAGGTAATACTACGAACTTTGATATAAATATTAACTTTCTGATTGGACAACGATTGATGGTGTAAAAGCAATGAAGAAATGTTTTAGAGGTGTTTAAGCTGTCGAAAATATATCCAGCGGCGTTAGATATTCATCATTGTTCACATTCATGTGAAGTACAATCATTAAAAACTTTATGGCACATTGAAAACTAGGTATTATTTTAGATTGCCAAGGCCGACTACTATTTTAAAAGAAAAAAGAAGAAAGATTTTCCCAGACACAAAATAGACAAAGCTCTCACGAATGGGCGACACAAGTAGGTGAAAAATTTCGATGGATTGTTACGACCTAATGAAATTTTTAAAGCATTTGTTGAAACTTTAGAGAGGAGCTTGAATGGATCAAGATATTTAACCTTTTATAAAAACTTAGATCTTTTCAATCTTAAGGCAAAAGCAAATTTGCTCATAAGTTTATCTTATTTATGTTTTATAACTTTTTATTCTCAAAGCACTGCTTTCATTATGTATGTAACTTGGCATTCTCTCATAATTAGTGGACAAACCAACTGCTCTTAATCATATTGGAAATGTGATGTTTGTTTAGAAGGGTTTTCAAGCAAACATCAGCGAAACATTTTCAAACATTTTGGAAGTTGCAACAGAACTTCTGCTTTCTGATAATGAAGAAATTATAATGCCTCTTGTGAGAATCAATTTAAAATGAAAAGATATAGGGCAATTACAATTTATATTCTTGATGATTTTTGAAACCATTTAGAGAGCAAGTTCGCGAATCAAAGATCCATACTTACTAATCTTTATAAAGTTACTTATTCCATCGACATCTATCCAAAATTTTGCTAATTTTGGAAATAAATTTGATATGTGCAGTCATATTTAGATTGTTAAGGATTTTAGCATTTACCTCACTCAAATGTGAAAATTCCAATTCAATTATTTTCACTACTCTGATAAAGGCTCAAGCAACACTTTTCATTCTACATGGGAGAAAAATCCTAGCCAGAACTGGCTTTTAATGAGTGTTTCATCAAAGCTTCACAATATAAATGAAAGGAAGTTATCAATCATTTTGCTGTTAGAGATCAAAATTAAAGAATTTTTTATATGATAAATTATCTTTTTTTTACTTTCCAAATTAATATTAAATTGTTTCCATTCTTATTCCCTTTTATTAAGTAATATATATATATGTATTATATAATATATAATATATATATATATATATATAATTATATATATAATATATATATATAATATATATATATATATATATTA
>JABUQX010098632.1:0-2500 GCA_015478945.1 Trachelipus rathkii
TAATGCGAGGTTCCTCACAGACATGACAACTGACCAGAACAGATGGGCTAAAGCTTTCTTTAAAACCTGCGATCTGGTGTAAAGCTAAGGCATCACCATGATATGCGATTAGATAACCAAAATAACATTCTTCGGATAAATATACTCCTTCGCTTAATTTTTTAAAGTCATTGACAACGTAACTTAACATTATCTTCCTTTTGTCGAAGTTCTTAAAGTCCTTTGAATATGCTACACCTATAAAGTAATTATGTTTTAATTTACTTCGTTCTATGGGAGGAATATTCAAAATTGAAATATATATTAGAGATAATTTATGAACAGTTCTATTTTTCCCTAATGGGTTACAAATTTCTATATCATCAGTATATAGAGTAAAAGCTAAATTATGTGTGTTGTTTTTAAGCTTGGGATGAGAACTGAAAACTGTTCCATGGCAAATATCTCTCATAATTTTGTCTTCACATGATAATATAAATGGGGTTTGAAAGTATTTTTTAATTTCTGGATGTTTTACAAGTACTTGTAAAAGTTTAATTATCGAAATCATATATGCTTTAGAACCATCAGAAAAATCAACAGAAAAACTATCAGGAAAAATATTGAGATTCTTGAAATATTTAAATCTTAAATGTGACGTGAGAAATGGTTTAGCAGATTCTGTAAATACATTAAATGTCTGGAAAATATTATTTAAAGTGCATTCATTTATTTTATCTTTACCCATTAATTTCAAACACAAATTTTCAATGCATTTCGCTTTCGCATCATCATTTACAAGCTTTTCATTTTCATAATCAACTTGACAAGCCATATTTTAACGGTCATTTATCAGTCTTCAGTTTCCACTTCACAAGGTGGGCATGAATGATATCTTGCTTGCAAAAGGTTTCTTAAAATAAAATTACACTGTCCACATTTTATCACACCTTTTACAAGTAATGATATTGGTATGAAAAGCTTTCATATGAAATCTAAGTTGTGGATAGGTAAGGATATCAACATGGCAAATGATACAAACATATTTTGAATATCTTGACTTTTTGCTCACCTGTTCTGATGGATCAGTAGTTCTTGATGGATCAGTCGATTGACTTTCATCGAATATCTTGCTTTTTTTTCTCACTTGCTCTGATGGATCATTAGTTTTTGATGGATCAGTTGATTCATATGATTGAGTTTCAGCGATAATTTGTGGCTCTTTGCGAGAAGCAGGATTTAAAGAACAAAACATATTTGAATTTGTAAAGTAAAAATTCACCTGAAGTTCCTAAAAAAACAAAAAAAAATTATATATATATATATATATATATATATATATATATATTTATATATAATATATATATATATATATATATATATTAATAATATATAATATATATATATATATATATATGTTATATATATATATTATATATATATATATATATATATATATATATATATATATATATATATAATATATATATATATAATATATATATAAATATATATATTATATAATATATATATATATATATTTATATATATATACACTATTTTCTAGAGAATTATTATGACTTTTTTATATATATTAATGATTGAAACCCTTCGTTGCTTTTAGGAATCTATTTATTTATATTTAAAACACTTAAAAACATATTTTTAAAAAACTATATACAAGCTAGCTTTCGTCATTGTGGAATGACCTTCTCAAGCTTTAACAAATTAACAAGGCGAAAACTTTTTTTCTCTCTGTGTTTCTATTTAGTTGGTTGCCCTAAATGCTTTTGTAGAAAGGTGAATTCTTCATGATACTGTTTTGGATATGGTCGATTTTCTGATCCCCAGGGCAGCGGTTTAGGTTTGGGAGATTGTATATACAAAATGTTTCTGCAGATTTTCTGATTTTTGTGTTTGTAATATTACGAAGATGGACAATATTATTAATGTGGAAATGGTGGTTGTTATTGAGTATATGGTGTGTTAAGTCACCATTTCTAAATCTCATCTAAAAAACTCCGAAGACTTTATAAACAAAACCTCGTCTCTTAATACTAAAACCCACACTTTCGTTAGCTTTTGGAATGTCATATCACACTTTTTCACAATCTGTAACGTGTCCCACATCTATTAGAACGTCCATAACTTAATGCATAAACTGAAAACAATATCGACCGCTCTCACACCCCTTCCCGCTATATTAAAAACAATTTAATACCTCTTACTTTAACAACAATTTTAATTTCTTTCAGTTTACCAACAGCTTTTATTAAACCAAAAAAACACGGCCTGAGCATGGGATCTCCACTTTCTCCCATGCTCAGCAACATATACATGGAGTTACTCGAACATTATTACATTCTACCTGGTTGTGTTTGGTTGCGATATGTGGACGACATCTTTGCGCCATAGTCCAAATACAACCAACCCCAAGACTTAATTAAAACCAATAAAACTTGATACCAGCAGATATAAAAATTTACAATAGAAAATGCCAACCACAACACACTACCGTTCT
>JABUQX010098633.1:0-10000 GCA_015478945.1 Trachelipus rathkii
CGAAGATTTACTGCTGGATTCTGCTGATCATTATTCTCCACTAGAACTTAATATGTCGATAGCATTTGGCGGCTGCCAAAGCTGTTAAATCAATCTCGGAGAGGGGTACCCGTTAATATTCAGCTGCAGACAACACATGAAAAAAAACAATTGCAGAAAATAAAAGAAATATTAATAATCCAATTTTTGAAGACCATAATTTTATATATATACTATATATATATATATATGTTATATATACTAGTATATATATATAGTATAATATATATAATATATATAATATATATATATATATATATAATATATATATATATAATATATATACTAATATATATATATATATATATATATATATAATATATATCAACTCAACATTTGCCCCCCTAAATGGCCATATAATTATATAATCAGTATGTATATATATATATTATATATATAATATATATAATATATATATAATATATATATATATATATATATATTATATATATAATATATATATATATAGTATATATATATATATAATATATATATAATATATTATATAATATATATATAATATAATCATTATATATATATATATATATATATAATATATATATATAATATATATATATATATATATATATATATATTACTTAAATAAGATAATTTAATAAAACCCATATTTTAATATAATAATGACCTAGAGAGAGAGAGAGAGAGAGAGAGAGAGAGAGAGAGGAGAAAGAGAGAGAGAGAGAGAGAACGAAGTAGTAAAAAGTCTGCTCGCTGATTATGATAATTATATATAATAAGTATATATATATATATATATATATATATATATATATATATTAATATAATATTATATATATATATAATACTAATATTATTATAAAAAAATACAAAAAATATACTCTTTATATATATATATTGAAATATATATATCCTATATTTCTTTCTTCTTTCACCTTCCTCTTGCCCCAAGATTGGGGGTAAGGTGCTGTACAAGCATCGGAAAGAAAGCAGTAGGAAGAACATGACAAAGCGTCCCGAAAGAAAGCGCAGGCCTTACCGGCCCTCTGTACTCATTAATTAGTGAGAGCTCGTCACAGACAAAAATCCACCCAGAGCATCAATAGACCACGAAGGACCCCAACTAGTGGTAAATGTGGTTCCCCTCCCAATGAAGGTTCATCCTGGCGCCAGGTGGGCCCAACCATGCCCCCATACAAAACCCGCCATTCTCTCCTATCATGCACCTTTATTCTCGCTCTGCCAAACTCACATTTATCTCCTTCAGACATTCGTTCACCGACTCATCCACTTTCTCTTCGGTCTCCCCCCCCCTTCCCCAGCCGGTCGGTTCCAACACACCCTCCACTATACATCCGCTTAACCAACGCGACTTTCAATTCTCCTTTCCACATGACCAAAACCATCTCAACACTACTTTCATTTATTCTCTCATTACCGCCTTTCTTCACACCACACAACTCTCTAATACGGTCATTTCCTCATTTTATCAAATTCTTCTCACACCTAGCAATGCTCCTAAGATTGTCCATCTGAAACACATTGAACTTTAGATCTATATTTCTTATTCAGACCATAGTTTCACTACCATACAATAACACAGGTAACACCATACCGCTATGTAAGACCACCGCACACTCAAGACTTAGTCGCTTTACATTCACCAACGAATTTAATTGCACCAGCCACCTTCCTGCATTCACAACTTCTACTGATCACTCTGCATCATCCGTTCGCTTCTCATCCAACACATACGCTAAATATTTAAACAGACACTTGGCTCCAGCTGCTCATCATCTACATAACTTCCACACTGAGGCACTGTCCTCACTCAGCCACCATTAACCTTACCTTATTTACGTTACTTCAAACCCGCGCTCCTTTTTCATACCCTGCCAATTTCCTCCACCAATCCACCAAACTCTCTTCAGGCCGCCACACAGACTGCAAATCATTCCGCATACAATAGGTAGGGCACCCTCCCACTCTTCTCCATTCTTCATCATTGCTAAAACCATTTTCCTGCCATCCCCATCCTCGACATTGCTTCATACCCCATCCATATACACTTGAATAACCAAAGGAGACATAACACAACCTGTCTCACTCCGCTATTATTCCTAAACCAATCACCAATTGACCACCATTTATTCTTGCACACGCTTCACTATCGTCCATAACATACTTTGATTCATTCAGAGCCTACCACCAACACCATATTATCACTAATCCTGCCATAAAGCTTCCCTAATAACTCTATCATACCCTGTTGTAGAATCCATAAAACCTAAATATAATTTATTCTTCTTCTCCTCATTTTCTCATCATTTGTTTCAATGTAAAGATTTGATCCCACATCCTTACCCTCCTAACGCACCTTGTTTCTTCACCAATCAGTCCTCAGTCACTCGACGCACTCTTTCGACCAAAATACCAGCATATACCTTCCCTACAACACTCAATAAACTATTCCCCTATAATTTCTACAGTTCCCCTTTTCTCCCCTTACCTATACAAGGGTACTATTACCCCTCTCCTCCACCCTCGGAACTATACCTCCATAAACGCTTTATTACACAACTTCAAATCCAATCAATCACCACCTCGCCTCCGCTCTTGATCACTTCACTAGTAATTTCATCTATACCTGCAGATTTACCATTCTTCAACTTTCTCACCCCTACCCATTACCTCCTCCTTACAATAACTCATCCCAAAATACCTTATCCTTCTTGCACCACAAAACCACACACATTCAACCTGCAGATTTACCATTCTTCAACTTTCTCACCCTACCCATTACCTCCTCCTTACTAATAACCTCATAATAATAATCAGTTACAAAAACACCATCCCTATTCATTATTCTAAGCAGATTCCCCTTATTCTCATTCTTACTTTCGCCTTCCTTCCAGAAAGGAGCTTCCTATTTCCTTGTATGTCTCATTCATTCCCCTTCCAAACTGTTCAATTTACCTCTTCTTTTCTCCTACGTATGCACCTTTTAGTATTTCTTTTTTCCTCCTTATATAATTCCAAGCATCTTTCTTTTGAAACTTCTCATTTGCTTTCTTAGTAACATTCAACCACAGCTTCTTTTTTACCTTTATACCGCTTTCATCAACTCTCATTCCACATTCGCCTGTTAACATTTCTTACTTCTACTTGCTATAATATATATATATATATCTATATTTATATACTATATATATATATATATATATAATACATTATATATATATATAACTATATAATATATATTATATATATATATATATATATAGTATATATTATTATATATATATATTTATATATATATTTTTAAATTATAAAATTTATTTTTTAATATATTCTATAAAATATACTATAATATAACAATAAATCAATATTTCAATATATTGATATTAATCATATATATATATTATATAGTATAATAATTATATAGTATTATATATATATATATATAATATAGTATATCATACTAATATTATTAATAGGGTGGGATGGTTAAACAGTTGGTTTAAACAAATTTGGTTAAAACCCATGGTTTAAACACCACTAAGAAACATGTTTAAACCATAAAAAAAACATGCATAAAATATTAAAAAATGTATTTATTAAATGTTTTCTTTAGCATGTTTCTCATTTTTTCAAATCGAGAGTAACTGAAAAGCCAATAAAAATTTTCGCTGATTCGTATATTATTGTGAGAATGATCTATATAGTAGTTATCAGTATATATATATAGATATATGATAGCTAGTAGTATATTGTTATATATATATATATATATAGATATAACTATATATAGTATTTTATATAATACCCTATTATAGTATAGTATATAATATATATATTATATGAGGATATTCATATATAGTATATATTAATGTAAATTTAAAACATGTTTAAGAAACATATCTTGTTCGAGCTCTTTGAGGATTCATTTTCTGACCCATTGATGCCACATTTCAAAAGATTTTAATAAAACTCATTTGTGGAGTGATGTGCGCACCGAGCGATGCAACCAAGCTAGAAGGCAATGACTGTAAACTAAGTGAGTGATGAATTATAAGCTTCTGGAAAAATTGAATAGGAGCTGAACAGGCTTAATCCACGCACTTCAACAGACACGAATTATGCAAAAGGAAAAGGAGGTATCATCAGGCAGTAACAGAAGCTTACTTATTAGCATATATTTTTAACCCAAGATATCAGACCACAGTTCTTCCAGAGTGAGTATTCAAAAACAGTGGAATTTATGGAATAAAAATTAATAGGCAATCTCCCTCATTTCATAAAAAGATTTACCTATTTGATGAGTTCTCTGTTGTGCAGCAGTGACTCCTGTCATCTTGGTACAGATCTCTCAAAGAAAAATTAGATGAGTAAGGTCATATAAATAATGATAGCATATATTGTCAGCAACTTCATCAAGTGCTAATGTTGAAAGGGTATTTTCAAACTTTTGACTTGGTGCCATAGGCAAACATTAAGAACCAATAGGTTTTGGGAAACAGCTAGAAGGCAGGGAAATTTAGTTTTTTTGTATAAACAATTCTTAATGATATTTCAGTTCCGACTTATAATGCATAATCTCTCTCTTTCTCGCTCTCTCTCTCTCTCATTCTCTCTCTCTCTCTCTTCTCTCTCTCTCTCTATATATAATATATATATATTATATATATATATATAAATATATATATATTATATCTATTATATCTATATATATATATACTAATATATATACTATATATATATATATATATGATGTTAAAGAAAGATACAATATAATGAGAAGGTAAAGAATTAACTGCCTCTCTGGGATTGAACCATATATAATATATATAGTATATATATAATATATATTATTATATATATATATATAATATATATATTATATATTTATATATATATATAGTATCATAATATATACCGTATATTATATATATATATATATATAATAATATATAATATATATATATATATAACATAGTATATATATATATATATATATATATAATATATATATATTTAGTATATATATATATTATATATAATATATATATTCCTAGCTATTAATATAAAGGTAAATACGAAGTTGTTCGTATATCATTATAGGTTAATTTGAATAAACTTTTCTTATGCGTTTTTTTTTTTTTTTTTTTTTTTTTTTTTTAAAATAATAAAGTATACCTTTTTTTTCAAGGATAGAGTTTATATATAATAATATACCCTCTTATTTTTTACTTAATGAGTTTTATGAAAAACTCAAAAAATAATAATATAAATTTTATATCAGTTAACAGTTATCAAGAAAATTTGAATTTTAAGAATCTAAAGAAATTTATTTAAAGAATTTAAAAATATGTGTTAGCACATGTGTATAAAAGTTTTGCAGTAGTGATTTTTTCCTTTAAAATCTATTAAAACAATTAAAAACTACATAACCATCAAAATTGCATAAAAACCCAAAAAAAAAAAAACCATTTTTTTTTTTTTTATTTAAAAAACCAATGTTTTTTGGTTTTTTAAAAAAACATGGTTTTTTTCCAACCCTATATATATATATATATATATATATATATATACATAATGTATACTAGATATATATAAAATTTTAAAAATATATAAAAATTATTATATATAAAATATTATATATATATAATAATATATATATATATATTATATAATATACTATATACTATATATGCACGCATATGACAATCAGAATGCTTATACATATAGTCTATCAGGGGAACTCCTCAAAATGCTGGCATGGAGTTTGGGAACACATATCAAGCTGTTCTGTCTCTCCATGTAATGGATTCGTATGCCTTCAGTTAACGCTAGCCTCCCAACCCCAATGTAATGTGGATGTATTGCTTATAGTGAATAGATTTTCAAAATTAGTGTTATTAGTGGTAGTAATGGTAATTATTAGTCCTTGTTGTTATTCTTATAGTGTTAGTGTTTAGTGAAGGTAAAAATCACTTCAATAATTGTTGTTATGATAACAATGTAAATGCTTATTATGGTAGTGTTATATTTATTATATATTATATAAATTAATATATATATATATTATATAATATATATATAATATATATAATATAATATATTTTTTTATAATATATATATATTATATATATATATATATATATATATTATATAGTTATATTTATATATAATATATATATATATATATATATATATATAGTAATTATATATATATATATATATATATATTATATATATATATATATATTATATATATATATATATACTAATATATATAGATGAAACTGTGTATATTTAGTATTTAAATGTGATTATGATATGTATATTATGTATGTGCATTGTGTATAATATATATATTTTTCAAATTGCATATTTATTATATAAACCGCCCGATAGCTCAAGCGGTAGAGCCCTCGCCAAGCAAAAGCGAATGTCCCAGTTCGCATCTGGGTCGGGTGGGGAGAAATGTGTGCTATTCTCCCTTGAGCTTGGCTTTCGTCCTGCTCGGACGTTAATTGAGTACACCCCGCTCCTAGATTAGGGCTCTGCACGTGAGCGGTGGTGTTTATCTTCTGTTAAACTATAATATATATATATATATATAATATATAATATATAATATATATTATAGTATAATATATATATATATATATATATATATATATATTATATATATATATGATAACTATAATAGTATTTACAGAGGTAAAGCACCAACACTCACGGCAGAGCCTCTATCAAGGAGGAGGTGTACTCGTTTAAACGTCCGAGCAAGGATGAAGCCAAGCCCAAAGGAGAAATAGTCACGACTCTCCCACCCACCAGTTGCGAACCTGGACCTCGCTTTGTATGGCGATGCTCACCACGAGCTACCGCCGCGTTTGATATAAATAATATGAAACAAAAAAATACATATACATATCATAAATACACACAACACATATACCATATACAAATATATATAAAACACTACCATCATTAACAATATTTTCATCACTAGCGTCTTCATTGATTCGAAAGGAAGGACAATACCAAAATAATAATAATATTTTCATCACTACAACTAGCCACTATTATCAATCAATATTTAATAATCATAATATTATTTATCAATTTAATAATATTTTTCATTCCTATCAATATTATCAATAACATTATAACACGGCTCAAGTTTCGTTTGAAAGCTCACAAATTCTTAACATCACAATCCCTTATTCTTTACCCCTAACATTTTTAACGAAACAATTTTTACTTTACCTACCGAGTTTTTATTGAGGTGTGGAGCAACAAAAAACTTATAAAAAAGTTTTAATTGTCCTTTTTTATTTTCATTTTATCTCTCATTGTCGTTTTCTTTTGTCTCTTTGTTGTGTGTCGTTAAACTTATTTAATCATTAACATTATTTGTTAGAGTATAATATATATGTTATATATATATCATATATATATATATATATATATATAATATATATATATTAATTATATAATATTTAGTATATATATTATAATATATATAGATTTATAATAATAATATATATTAGATGAGAGAGAGAGGAGAGAGAAGAGAGAGAGAGAGAGAGAGAGAAGAGAAGAGAGAGAGAGCAGAGAGAGAGAAGAGAGAGAGCAGAGGCTAATTTATAAAGGTTTTAAGGTAAAGTTGCATAACAGAAGAAAATCTATAGACTTTTCGAAGAACTTTATTTAGAATAAAAGGTTCATAAATATATGTAGAACCTGATTTTTTTTTTCATTTATTCATCGGTAATATTTAGAATTTTTTTTTATTTTCCCCATTTAGGGGGCTCGAGCCGACGGGGGACAGAGGGGGGGACGAAGTCCCCCCCGTCGTCCACCGGGAGGCCGAGAGACCCCGACTCCTGCCATCTTTGCGTTTACCAATATGTATTCTTTAGTTAAAAAAAGAATAATTTTCATTCCCTTTATACTATGGTATTACTTTAACTAAAGGAATATCACAAGGGAAACCACAAAGATGGCTGGTATTGATTTTTTGTATTGCAGAAACTTAAATAATTCTTCTTGGAGCAGTTATTGTACATTGTATTTATATTATTAAAATATGAAAATCTTATTTTAAGACTATTCTATTTCTTTTATTACATTTTCTGAACTAAAATTCCTCATTGATTACAAAAATGTCATTTGTTTTAGGGTAGCATTTGTAGTTCTCCAAAACTCTCCTAGGATTGGAGAACCAAATATGACTATAGAGATTGATGAAACATTTGTCAAAACGTAAATATAATAAAGGGAGGGTATTCAATGAACAGTGGTTATTTGGGGGTATTTGTAGGGAGACCCAATAACTTTTTTTTTTGTGTCCTGTACAAAATAGAAAAGAAGATACTTTATTGGACTGCATTAAAAAATGTATAAGTCCAGGGTCCACTATTATTAGTGATTGTTGGGCTTCCTACAAAAATATCGCAAACTTGCCTGAATATTCTTTCAAACATTTCACTGTCAACCACAGTAAAAACTTTGTGGATCCTGATACTGGGGCTTATACCTAAAATATAGAAGCAGTCTGGAGCGTTTTGAAGTATAAAAATAAGAAACGAAAAGGTACTGTAAAGAAGATGATAAATTCATATCTATGTGAATTCATGTGGCGAAAAAGAAATACGGGGAAGAAATTATTCATAATGATTTTAAAGGATATTGCTAATTTTAAAAATATATATATATAATATATATATATAATATATAATATATAATATAATATATATATATATATAATATATAAACTTGTTTATATATATATATATATTATATAGTATATATAAATATAATATATAC
This sequence comes from Trachelipus rathkii, assembly GCA_015478945.1. Classification (NCBI taxonomy): domain Eukaryota; kingdom Metazoa; phylum Arthropoda; class Malacostraca; order Isopoda; family Trachelipodidae; genus Trachelipus; species Trachelipus rathkii. The sequence goes on from JABUQX010098633.1 coordinate 8,860, forward strand.
TAATATATTATTATATAAATATATATATATAATATATATATACTATATATATATTATATATATATATATATATATATATATATATTATAATATATAATATATTATATATCATATATATGTATAGTAATACTATATATATATATGATATAGTAATTAATATATAATATATACTATTTATATATATACTATCATAGTATATAGATATATATCAGTAATAGTATATATATATATATATATATAGAGTATATATATATAGTAAATATTAATATATATAGATATAATAATATACTATATATATATATATAGTATTATATATAGTAGATATATATATAATATATATCCTATACTATAGGTATATCAGTATATATATATTATAAAGTTAAATATTCTACTGTTTTTGACTTCTACTGCTTTTTGACATTCTAATATTATGTTTTTGGTGTCAACAATTTTTCCTCAATATGATTTTAATTTTACCCTTATTTTTTTAGTTTTCATTTTGGAACAGAAATGTGTTGACTCAAGCAAACGTTGAACCAATAACACTAAATTAATTAACCTATCACTTAGCACTATCGAACTTAGCACGCTAATTATTTGTTATTAATTATAGAGTTTATTTGGGTTTAATAAAAGAAGACACAATAATGCTGGGAGGTGCGTCAGCTGCAAGTATTTTTGAAACGTATCCACCGTTGTGCAGTGAAGACAAAAAACTGTAGGATGTTCCGAGCCCCAAGCCTGGTTAATCGAGAGTCCATTTGTGAAACTAGCTGATTCTGGTGCCAAGGTTGTACAAACTTCTATGATATAATTATCGGCTCTTGTTGATTATCAGCATCCAGTTAAGCTAAAGCCAATTTTATTTTAAAATCAACTAAATCGAACACAATGAACAGCAACGCCTCATAGTGTTAAAAGATTGAACTTTTTTTTTAATGGGTTAGATAGCCAGTTATTGAAAAATGGAAGTAATAAATTACTAATATGTTAAGTTTAATGGAAAGTGAAATAAATTAATAAAAAAAAGTTTAGTGAGGTGAAATATTAATTATTATAAGTTTAGTTAAGTAAGATTTAAATAATATCTAAAAAAAATTTTTAATATTCTTAAAGGTGTGGAAGCTCACTTATTATAATA
>JABUQX010098633.1:17500-20000 GCA_015478945.1 Trachelipus rathkii
TAATATTTTAAAAAATTATTTTATTAATACAATAGAATATCAAATACAATATCCAATGATGGAAAATTCACAATATAGAGCAGTTGCAAAATTGATATTATTAAAAAGTAATTTCCTTGGGTTCAATGCAAATTTATCAACTACTGTTTGAATAAAATAATCATAATTGTCAAACACAAATTTTCTGTATACACTGTCGTCTTCCATAGTACTTCGCAGCCAAGTCTTGATCCTTAGCAGAGTACTGAAAGAGTGTTCTACTGTACTGGTGGTGCATGGTTGGGCGAGTAGTATCATCAAAGCCTTTTTCGTCGACGGAAAGAAAGGTTCAGTCTCCTTTAAGACTTGGGAGACAACAAAATCTTTTAGTTCTTCACTACTCAGTTTCTTGTCCTTCCAAATTTTGTACCAAAGTTCTAATTCTTCTTCTATGCCTTCTAAGTGGTAAAAACTATAAAATGAAGCTGTCTTTTCTTTTAACTCATCGATTGTTATGAGTAGCATGTGGAAAGGATGTAGATATGTCAATGCATAAGCAGGTGTATTTTCAGTAGAAAACCGTAATTCCAAAGAAGTTATAAAATCCAGATACGGAGTTATTAAGGATCTTCTCCAGAACTCCGTGAGATTTGTTGCTGGATGGTTGCTGCGGTGCTGCTGCCTACCAAAAATCCGTGGTATATTCAGATCAAGTCCCAGTTGCTCGGCGATTTCATTAACTTCTTTTAACACTTCATCGATGATTTTTCCTTCACCTTTCCGATGGCTCCTAACCATTTCCACAATATGTTGAATGTGCTGCGAGGCTTTGACGATATCCAAGGCCTTAGATTGGAGAGCATTTACAACTGGCTCTAACATCGCAGAGTATTTCGCGAGCAATATCATAGCCATGACGAATGACGACTTACATGCCACTGAATGCAACTGAAAAGCGCTTTTTCTTGTGGCGGTATTTCCTTCAATGGAAAGGATTTCTAATGCTTGCATCATTCGTACAAAGTGCTCCTTAATCACTCTGATGCACTTGTGTTGTTCACACCATCTGGTCTGGCATAGGCTTGGGAAGTTTGGCATTAATTTTTTTCTCAAGACCCTCTCGCGAAAAAACGTAATAATGTCCTTTATAGTTCCCACAGTATTGCGGATTTCTGGTATTGTGTTCAAATCATTTACTACTAAATTTTGTTTGTGTGAAGAGCAATGAAAGAAGAATGCTTTTTTATACTTTTTCCTCAATATTGCTTGGACACCTTCTTCTTTGCCAGATATCGTAGAACAGCCATCGAAACCCAATCCGATGCATTTCTTGGGATCCAGTTCTTCGGTCGTGACAAAATCGTCAATGGCTTTCGCAATGGTTTTTGAGTCAAGCGCTTTTAGTTCTACAAAGCCTATAAATTCCTCTTTGACTTCATCGGACTCTTTGTCCGATGGGCCTGGGTATGGGTTCTTCATCATGAGAAATATGCGAAGTAGGATGGATTGCCTCTTGTGTAGTCTTAGTTGAATTATTGGTATGTTCTTCGTTTTCACCGCTACTATTTCCAATTTTATCCGAGTTCTTCCTTTTTAAATTTACTGCAAACAATATATATATATATATATATATATATATATATATATATATATATATATATATAGATATGTACAAATATATAAACAATATATATATATATATATATATATATATATATATATATATATATATATATATATATATATATATATATATATATATATATATATATATATATATATATATATATATTAGTGATGCTGCAGATGTCATTTTTTTCGCATCCGCGGATGCGGATGCGGATGTTTGATTTTAACATCCGCGGATGCGGATGTTTAATATATATATATATATATATATATATATATATATATATATATATATATATATATATATATTGTTTTTGAGATACTATATATATATATATATATATATATATATATATATATATATATATATATATATATATAGCGAGTTTTAGCCACAATCTATTAATATAATTGTTACCAGGGTGCGGGACGGGAACCCAACTCAAATGAACCCCATCAACCTCTTTCCCTAACCTCCGACCTTAATGAAAGAGATTTTACATGGATTATATACATTTTGCACTAGTATTGAAATTCAAATATGGGAAGGTTGTGCTTGAGAGACATCAATTTTTCTGCCTTTTCTGCCTTTTCTGCTGAGAGTCTGTTTCTCTTTTCATCATATATTAGCCCAGCATTGCTAAATACTCTCTCACTTGGAACACTAGTTGGAGGACAGGCCAGGTATTTTCTTGCAAGTTTACTTAAGCGTGGGTAAACATTTTGCATTTTGATTAATTAACACTCCACCAACTGATAGGATCGTCATTTGATTTGTATCTAGTCGTTTTTCTTGGTGTGGCGATAGTTTTCGATCATTTGCACTGCATCTTTTGATAATGCGTGTGTTTCTTCATCACTACTGGACTGTAGAAATTCTTCCAGTGAATCT
>JABUQX010098633.1:25000-27500 GCA_015478945.1 Trachelipus rathkii
AAAGTGCATAATAAGAGTAAATGGCAGGGTTTTGTGAGGGTGCATGGTTGTGGCCCACCTGAGCCAAGGGATGAACCCCACATTGGCGAGATGCCATAGTGAGGGTCCGTCGCGGTCCCGTGAACCTCTAGGGTGGATTTTCTGTGTGGCGAGTTCCCACTAATAGGTATAAAAGGGAGGTAAGGCTGGGCTTTCTTTTCGACTTGTGTCATATTCCTCTACTACTTTTCTGTTTCTGGTACATGTTACGCACCTTACCCCCAGTCTTGGGGGAAAAAAAGGTGGCTGATGATGATGATGATGATGATGATAAAGATGATATATAGAAGAATATATATATATATATATATATATATATATATATATATATATATATATATATATATATATATATATATATATATATATATATATATATAATGACATATTCTTTATTCTTAAATGGAAATTTATTTAGAATACATTTATAAAAAATAATAATATCAATACGTAGGAAAATGATAAAAAGAAAATAAAAATATTGGCAAGTTAAAAATGCCATAAGTACTTGCAAGTACCAAGCACAAGTACCAAGTACAAAAGGCTCAAGTACAAGTACAAGTACAAGTACAGTGGTTTTAGAAACTGCAAGTACAAGTACAAGTACTCCAAAAAATGTACTTAAGTACAAGTACAAGTACTTGTACTTGAACCCAACCCTGATATATATATATATATATATATATATATATATATATATATATATATATATATATATATATATATATATATATATATATATATATATATATATATATATATATATATATATATATATATATATATATGAAGAAAAAATTCTTAACTTTTTTAGTGAACGAGTAGTTTCTTATAAGCGTTTGGCTATTTGTCTGTGACATATATATAGGGCAATATTTATATTTTTGTAGTGACGGTTAACATTGCTTTTTAAAATGGAAAACTGGCTGAAAACTGGAACGCTCTAAGAGAAATGCAGCAAACGTTGAAATTCAACCTGATTCATCATCTGCAAGTACTTCTAATCAGCCTGATGATTTGCATGCGCAAGGTGAACAGTGTGCAGTGACTAATAGTGGATTTCTGGTAATTGATAATAGAAATGATCTCATTCTGAGGGTCATATATTTATTTATTTATATATATATATATATATATATATATATATATATATATATATATATATATATATATATATATATATATATATATATATATATATATATATATATATATATAATCGAAAAATATCAGGCTTCTTCTAAAGAAGAGAAAATATTCTGATGATTACTTGAAATACGGATTTTCATTTATGGAAGATGAGGACAGTCCAAAACCGCTTTGTGTTATTTGTAGAGAAACATTGTCGAATGTCAGCATGAGACGATCTTTATTAATGCATCATTTAGAAACTAAGCATCCAAATTACAAACAAAAAGATGTCAGCTTTTTCCAAAGACTATCAAATGGCCCCAGTGTAACTTCGAATCTGATGTCTTCGAACAAACTTAATGACAACGCTGTGGAAGCATCATACGGAATAAGTTATCGTACTGCTAAAAGCGGTAAAAATCATACAATTGTTGAAAACTTGATATATCCTTGCATTAAAGATGCTGTTCAGTGTCTGTTCGGTGAGGACTATGCTAAAAAAGTTAATAATATTCCCTTCTCAAACAATACAGTCTCTCGGAGAATTAAGGAGATGTCTGAGGATATTGAATCTACAGTAATTAAAAGGATAAAAGAGAGTCCCTTCTTTTCATTACAGGTGGACGAAAGCACAGATGTTTCCAGTCTGTCAATTTTGCTTGTTATTGCATGATATTTGACTGACAACAAGCCTGAAGAAAATCTTTTACTGTGCTATCCTCTCACAGAAAGATGCAAAGGGGAGGATATATTTAATGCCATTCACGGGTATTTCTGCGAAAAAAATATTGCTTGGGTTAATTGCTGTGGTGTATGCACAGATGGTGGAAAATCAATGTCTGGCTGTTATACAGGCTTACGCGGTCGTATCAAAGAAATAGCTCCCCATGTAGCTTGGAGCCATTGCTGTATTCACAGACAAAATCTAGCGATCAAACGCCTGCCAGATTCATTGAAAGAGGTGCTTGATCAATCAGTCAAAATTGTTAATTTTATCAAAGGCAGTTCAACAAACTCCAGACTATTTAAATCTTTGTGTGAAGAGATGGACAGCATTCATACCACATTACTTTTCACACAGAAGTAAGATGAGACATGAAATTCAGTTTTTTTTTTTAAGATCATCATTTTAAGTTGGGCTCTAAATTCCATGAATGTCAATGGCTTCAAAAGCTTGCCTACTTGTCTGATATTTTTTTGGAAATAAATAAACTTAACTTAGGATTACAGAACAGTTCCATAAATATCTTTAAATTGTCTGACAAATTTGAGTATATGATCAAAAATTGGACTTTTGGGAATGCTGTATCTTTAAAGACCAGTGTGAAGT
>JABUQX010098633.1:35000-37500 GCA_015478945.1 Trachelipus rathkii
ACTTCATGCCTATTGTTATTATTATTTAGAACACACATACACAAACACGCACACATACACACACACACACACTCACACGCACACTCACTTACACATATAGCGTATAATTTATTAAAACATTTTATTTTTATTTTATTATTATACTTAGTGTTATTTACTTCATGCCTATTGTTATTATTATTTAAAACACACATACACAAACACGCCCACATACACACACACATACACACTCACACGCACACTCACTTACACATATAGCGTATAATTTATTAAAACATTTTATTTTTATTATTATACTTAGTGTTATTTACTTCATGCCTATTGTTATTATTATTTAGAACACACATGCACGCACTCACACACACACACACACACACACACACACACACACACATACACACTTACACACACACACATACACACTTACACATACGCACCCACCCACTCGATATTTTGATGCCTCAACTTTGATGCCTCAGCTTTTGATGCCTCAACTTTGATGCCTCAGCTTTTGATGCCTCAGCTTTGATGCCTCAACTTTAATAACTTAACTTTGATCATCCTCAGCTTTGATGCCTCAGCTTTGATGCCTCAACTTTAATAACTTAGCTTTGGTACCTCAGCTTTATTGGCTCATCTTTGATGACTCATCTTTGATGGCTTCATCTTTGATACCACCTATATTGATGATTCAGCTTATAAGCAGTTACACTTACCATAGACACTTACACTTACACTTATACACACATACATCTATAGCTCTTATTCACATACGCACATACAATACAGACACTTACGTCTCTCACCTGAGGACACTTACACTCACCCGCACACACAATATAGGTTGAGCGATATATATATATATACATATATATATATATATATATATATATATATATATATATATATATATATATATATATATATATATATATATGTATATATATATATATATATATAGTTGGTCATTCGCGCGGGAATATTGCGCCTGCGGGCGCACGCGCGGCAAGGTAACGTGCGGGAATATTGAGCCTGCGGGCGCACGCGGTGGCGGGAACGCGGAAATATTGCAGGCGCCTGGTGGCGCACGCGGTATGGGGGACGTGGGTGGGACGCGTTCGCGCGGTGCGTGGCTGGCTGACTTTGTGGGTTGGGCCTGGCGTGCTGAGCCATGGTGGTTAGCTTATGAACTAGTGAATTAATTATTATCTATTTTAGTGAAATTTATTATTCCTCAATGTAAGTATTTATTATAAATATGATATACACTTAGTAAAATAAAACACTTTTAATACGAATCAGATAACTTGTGCACCGCTTAACAGCTAAAATGACTATGATTTTAAAATGAGTTTGGGTATAAAAGATAATAAACACACACCTGCTCAAATACAAGTTTAAAGAACAAAGTTAATTTTCAAAAGACGATAAAATATTTCTCGACCAATCACATACGAGGTCATATAGAGATAAGGATTACCCTGACCAATCACAAGTAAGGAAAACATTTCCTTTTTACCTGCTTAAAGGATCTTACCGATCCAACATGTAATTTGAAATATATTTATAAAAATAATAATATCAATGATTCTTGTCTATACGGGAATTACCTTTTGACCTGGTATTAGGGATTTCAAATTAGTCTGTCTACAATAACTACGTTAGGTCTAAATTTAGGCCTAAATTTAGGCTCAACGTAAAGTTATTGCGGACCACATTTTTTACAGAAGAAAGGTCAGTTTTTTGAAATATATTTTTGACCTTGGAATTGGGGGCTTAAATCGCCCCTGGGGATACAAAAAAAAGATTATCCTACAACACATTTTACAGAGAGGCCGTTTCTGTATCTGTAAGGCGGGTTGTTGTGTTTTCTCGTGGTGGATTGTCAATGTACATAGATAATAATAATAATAATAAAGAAAACCGAATTATTTAAAAACTTTGAAATATTTTTAGTTAACATCGAGCGAATAATATAAATGTAAGTGAATAATTGTTATTTTTAAATAAAAACTTAGAATGATTTTAATAAAATACATGTTATGTTAGCAGAGAAGAACTTATTTTGTTATTTTATACTTATTACATGGTTAAAGATGATGTAAAGCAGTAAGTCAATAGAACAAAACGTGGCATAGCTTGATGTAGAGGGGAAGTAGTGGGCTGTCCTTTACTGATTTACTCAGTTGATTTATTGCTTTAAGGTACGTAAAATATATGTTTTTAATAAAATTTCATAAAATTTTAGTAAAAGTTATTTTAAAACTTGATAGTTATAAAATTTATAAACAAAAAGTATTAACAGTTAATAATAAATTCTTTGTTCAAAGATAATGATTGATTTATTATAGAAGTTTTAAGAAACTTAATAATTTTAGTTATATTTGAATGAGTAATATAAATGTACAGCTTAATTAAAACAAAATGTTTTAATAAATTATACGTTATATGTGTAAGTGAGTGTGCGTGTGTGTGTATGTGTGTGTGTGTGTGTGTGTGT
>JABUQX010098633.1:42500-50000 GCA_015478945.1 Trachelipus rathkii
TTATTAGAACCTTTTATTTATTCTATTTTTTTACAGTTGTCACCGCAAATTACGCAGATGAGCAAAGACGCAGATTTTAAAGTGAGGGAGATTAAATTGAGTAGGAAACACAGAAGATGGAAGAGAATTCCACAGAACAGAGATGGCAGGAAAGAAGGAAGCACCGAGATGATAACCATGACTATGAGCAAAGACACATTAGAACATATGGCATACTGCGCTGAGGTAGGGTAAGTACGCGAGTGGAGGTTCCCTCAAGCACTTGCCGCTACTGTACCTATAGAAAAGAGATAAAGCCCCAACATCGCACCGCAAAGATAGAGGGTCAAGTGAACTAGAAAGTACAGGATAGTTTATAAGCCTTTTGGCCTTTGACTCTACCCTATCCAAAAGCCGGATGAAACCAGAATTATCCCCAGATATGAGAGCAGTACTACATAAAAGGGCGGATGAAAGCTTTGTATAGCTGGAGTAACTGAGAAGAGGAAAAAAGGTCTCGCAGTCTAAACAGAATTCCTAGTTTCCTTGAGGTCACCCTAGCAACCGTTGTGATGTGAGGTTTCCAAGACATTTTTGGTTTATGTGAAGGCCAAGGATGTTAAATTGTCAACAGGAGAGACGAGAGAACCGTCGAAAGAGATAGGAAAGTTAGGTGTCTTAAAGTTGGGGTTTTAAAGAACTAAATTTCACAATGTTGAGACGACCCCACCCTGAAATTCTATCCAGATCAACGAGAGTAGAATAGGAAAGATTAAGACGAGAGGCAATTCTATAAATAAAAGAGGGAGCAGAATTGAAATGAGTTGAAGAATGAAGGGTCGAGTCAACGTCATATGAGTGGATAGAGTTAGATGTGCAGGTGAGAAGATTATTAATGAAAAGCAGGAATAAAGTAGGAGATAATACAGAACCCTGAGGAACACCACTATTGACTGAAAAAGAAGAAGAAGTCGCCCCATCAACACTAGCCAATATTGAGCGATTTGAAAGAAAGCTAGACATAAGTAAGCAAAGAGAAGAAGGAAACCCAAAGGAGGGGAGCTTGGAGAGCAGTGACGCCTACCATACCCGGTCAGATGCTTTGAATATGTCAAGCGCCACCACGCAAGTCTCCCCGTAGTTCCTGAGGGCGGAAAACCATAAATCTGTTAAATAGGAAAGTATATCGCTAGTAGACCTCGAGTGCCGAAAGCCGTACTGGCGATCGGAAAGAAGGGAATGAGATTCCAGATGGTCTAAGATGTAAGGGTTGAGAAGGTTTTCAAAGATCTTAGATAGAATACAAGTGAGAGCTATAGGGCGATAGTTAGAAGGGTCAGAGCGGCTTCCTTTTTTTCGGAATAGGTTGGACATGTGCACGCTTTCAACACTGAGGGAAAGTGCTAGTATTGGGGCATAGAAGATATAGTTGAACGAGGGGCGGGGTCAGCATGGAAGCACACTTCCTCAAAACTCGGGGAGGAATGCCATCCGGTCCACCCGCATTCCTAACGTTCATAGATTTCAGGAGCCCATGTACCCGATCAAATGTAATCGCAGGTAAAGGCATAGGACGCCTGAGAGGAGAAGGAGGAGGAAGAGGAATGCCAGAATAGTCCAGGGATGAGTTAGAGGAAAATAGGAGGCTGAATAGATTGGCCTTTTCATTTGAGGTATTAGCAACAGAACCATCAGAGCGAATAAGAGGTGGAAAGGATAATTCACAGAAGTTGTTAGAGATGTTTTCGGCAAGAGGCCAGAAAGATTTGTCAGTAGGAGAACCAAGGAGGTCAGCGCACTTTCGTTTAATGAAAGTCCACTTGCTGGTCGAAGAGTACCCCTGCAACGATTTCTAGCTGAATGAAAATTAACAAGAGTGATAGGAGAATGAGAATTTTTCCACATCCGATATGCACTGTCTGTAGCCTGAATGGCCAGAGAACGAACACGATTGAACCATGGGTTTTGAGGAGAAAAAGATTTAGTCGAAGAAGAAATGAACCTGCTCATCCCATCAACGATTGCAGCTCCCACTTTATCGGCAGAAACTGAAGCGTCTTCAGAGTCAAAGCAGTCACTCCAATTATAGTTAGCGTAGAAGCAACTCAATGCCCCCCAATCGGCCCGATCAAAGTGCCGGAAAAACCGCAAAAAATTAAGAGATATAAGGTTGTGGTTAGATTTACCGATAGGAGCGAAGGTGGTGTATTTATACTTTATAGAGAGTAGGACTAGTGGTGAAACATAGGTCAAGTGTGTTCAAGAATTGGTTGGGACGATCTGGAATGTGTGTAGGTTCTTTAATTAGTTGCTCCAGATCGTTGAGAATACTGAATCATTCGGCTTCCTTACCACCTAAATCAGTATGAGAGGAACCCATCCATTCAGTGTTGTGTACATTGAAATTCCCTAAATAGAGGACCTCAGTTTCGTGAGAAGTAGTAAGGTAATCAAAAAATGCATGAAAATCTGTTATGTTAGGAGAACAGTAGAAGAAGCACAAGATTATTGTAGTAGACGGAAGAAAGATTTTAAGCCACAGAACATCGAGCTAGGAGATTCGAGATTCTCGAGACGTGTTATAAGGAGTATTTATGTTTACATAGGCCCATACTCCACTAAAAAAAAAAGGAAAAAAAGAAAAAAAAGAAAAAAAGAGAAACAAACAGACAAAAACCAAAGGAGAAATGAGGAAAAATTATTCGCACGCAAAAACCTAAATTTAAAACTTGAAATTTTAAAACGCTAAAACTCTATTTACAGTAAATATATAAAATATGAATAATCCAGAAAGTTTAAAAACACTCGCGCACTCACACACACTCACTCACACTCACGAAATTGCGTACAAAAAAAGAAAAAAAATTATTGATCAACTAAAAAAGTGGAAGCTAAATCTGTATAAATTATAATAATGGCTATTCAAATAGGTAAATGTTACGCTAAAACGGAGAAACGCTAAAAATCTAAGTTAAAAAGAAGTCGAAGGAAAAAAAAAACAATCTAAAACTAGCTATATATATATCGAAACTAGATTTATTATTTAATCTAAAAGTTTCTCATAATTTTTCACCCAAAAAGTAAGAAGTATCGGCCAAGTATTGGCCATTTTAACCGATACCGATACCGATACCGATACCCAAAGAAATGGCCGATACTACCGATACCGATACTATCGGTACATCCCTAATATATATATATATATATATATATATATATATATATATATATATATATATATATATATATATATATATATATATATATATATATATATATATATATATATATATATATATATATATATATATATATATTAGGAATGGAGCGATACCAAAAATTGTCCCGATAACGATACATTTTAAAAAGGTGATCCAGATACTCGGCTTCATCCCTAATATATATATATATATATATATATATATATATATTTTCCCCATTAGAATATTATATTACATATATATATATACATATATATATATATATAAATAGTTATATATATTATTATATTTAAATTAGCTTTTTGTATATAAAGATTTATTTTTATTCAGTTATTATTATATATATATATATATATATATATACTATATATATATATATATATTATATATATATATATATATATATATATATATATATATAGTATATATATATATATATATATATATTATTTTATGTTATATTATAGAAGAGTTATTATATATATCTATATACATATATATATAATATATATATATATATATATATATATATATATATATATATATATATCAGAGGTGGGCACCCCGCTCATTTAGGGGTAGTCTGCTAGCGCACCTCCGCACCTCGAGAAAACGTAGTCCGCTAGCGCTCCTCCGCACTTATTCAGAACATCAAACCTCCGCTATCGCAAGTCCGCACGTCCGCACGTCCGCACGTCCGCACGTCCGCACGTCTCCCACTAATAATGTGCGACTTCACAAAAGATTTTAATATTAAATACTAAATAGTATATATCCTTACAAAAAATTTATTTGTAATATTATATGAAAAATTGAATGAATATTTACAAAATCTCAAGATTTTCCACTTCCTCCTCAATGTCGTCTTCAAAGGACAAGAGATCCATATTACCTTTCAAAAAGATTAGGTGCTCAAAATTAAAAGCAGTTAAGGCTGACCTCTTTGCCCTCAAAATATCCCCACCAGTACTAAATATTCGCTCTACAGCCGCAGAACTAGGAAGAGGTGTATTATATTTTATGAACAAGTTCAACAAATTCTGCCTATGCTGAAAGGGAAAGATGTCCTTGGTGAGAGGAGTGCTGGTGTTAGTTCACTTCCAGCAGTCCATTGCTAATTTAAGGTTCTCACCTAAATCATTCTGCCTCCCTTCTGAAATATTTTGACCACCCTGTCCACCCATAAGAAGGTCTATTTCGTCCAAGACTTTAGTAGAATCCATAAAAGCCTCGACTCCTGCAGAGTCGATGCTAATGCTACGTATCAGCTCGATAGCTATATATATATATATATATATATATATATATATATATATATATATATATATATATATATATATATATATATATATATATATATATATATATATATATATATATATATATATATATATATATATATATATATATTGAAAATTGAATGTTTTTAAAAGTGCTCCTTGTCGAATGTTTATCTTTATTTTATTTATCGTTATTATTATGTTGTGCTGTGTATAGTGAAAGTGTATGTGTATTTTATCAATCATTTTGTTTTAATTGAAAGCTTTATTAAATTTTATCTAGTAATTATCATCATTTATTCGTTTCGGCGAGGTCTGCGATTGACGTTTTAAAAGATAAGTCTTAGTTTTAAATTTTTATTTTTTTATTTTTTTTAGTTTTGGGTTCTAACAAATTTTAATATTTTATCCGAGTGTAGTAAAGTTATATAGGTTTAAGTTTTATTTTTTTTCATTTTACAGTAGCATGTGTTTATTTAATTTTGTACTTAAATTTTTTTTAAGTTAGTATTTAGTGTGTGTTAAATTTTTTTTTTTATTCCGTTTTCTCCTTTTGTTCTTGTTTGTTCTTATTTGCGCGTGTGTGTATGTCGAGTGTGTGTGTGTGTGTGTGTGTGGTGAAAGATGGCAGGTTTGCGAGGGCGCGGGCTTTACATTAACTTTACCAACATCCACGGCTTAAAATCTAACTTTGCCTCTGTGGAATATCACCTCACTAACTCTATTCCTAACCTTTTGCTCTTGTCTGAGACTCAGATGGCTAAGAATATTTCCAACTATAACTTATTTCATAATTTCCGTCTGAAGGGTGGAGTGTGTGCCTATGTTAACATTAATACTCCTGTAACACGTCTTGTGAATCTCGAATCTCCTAACTTCGATGTTCTATGGCTCAAAATCTTTCTTCCTTCTACTACAATAATCTTGTGCTTCTGCTACTGTTCCCCTAATAGAACAGATTTTCACTCCTTCTTTGAATATCTTACTACTTCTCACGAGACTGTTATATCTTCTCATCCAAATACTGAGGTCCTCTATTTAGGGGATTTCAATGTACACAACACTGAATGGTTGGGGTCCTCTCATACTGATTTAGGTGGGGAGGAGGCCGAATCATTCAGCATTCTTAACGATCTGGAGCAACTAATTAAAGAACCCACACACATTCCGGATCGTCCTAACCAATTCTTGAACACACTTGACCTATGTTTCACCACTAGTCCTTCTCTCTCTATAAATACACTACCTTCGCTCCTATTGGTAAATCTGACCACAACCTTATATCTCAATTTTATTACTTTCTCTCCAACAGCTCCATCCTGCCCTATGCGTTTTTTCTGGCACTTTGATCGGGGTGATTGGGGGGCCTTGCGTCGCTTCTACGCTAACTACAATTGGAATGACTGCTTTGACTCTGATGACGCTTCGGTTTCTGCCACTAAGGTGGGAGCTGTAATCGTTGACGGGATGAGCAGGTTCATTCCTTCTTCGACTAAATCTTTCTCTCCTCATAATCCATGTGTTCGATCGTGCTTGTTCTCTGGCCATTCAGGCTAGAGACAGTGCTTATCGGGGGTGGAAAATTCTCTTTCTCCTATCACTCACTACTTTTCATTCAGCTAGAAATCGTTGCAGTGATAATACTCTTCGACGAGCAAAGCGGGCTTTCATCAAACGAAGGTGCGCTAACCTCCTTGGTTCTCCTACTGATAAATCTTTCTGGCCTCTTGCCAAAAACATCTCTAACAACTTCTGTAAATCTGCCTTTCCTCCTCTTATTCGATCTGATGGCTCTGTTGCTAACTCTCCAACTGAAAAGGCCAATCTATTCGGCCTCCTATTTTCCTCTAACTCAACCCTGGACGATTCTGGCATTCCTCCTCCTCCACCTTCTCCTCTCAGGGTGTCCTATGTCTTTGCCCTGTGATTGTTTCTGATCGGGTGCATGGGCCCTGAGATCTATTGAACGTTAGGAAGGTGGCCCGGATGGTATTCTCCCTGAGTTTTGAGGGGACGTGTAAGCCTGAGCTGGCCCCTCCCCTCGTTCAACTATATTCTCTATGTCTCAATACTAACACTTTCCCTCAGTGTTGGAAGCACGCACATGTCCAACCTATTCCGAAAAAAGGAAGCCGCTCTGATCCTTCTAACTATCGCCCTATAGCTCTCACCTGTGTTCTATCTAAGATCTTTGAAACCCTTCTTAACTCTCACTTCTTAGACCATCTGAATCTCATTCTCTTCTTTCTGATCGCCAGTACGGCTTTCGGCGTTCGAGGTCTACTGGTGATATACTTTCCTATTTAACTGATTTATGGTTTTCCGCCCTTAGAAACTACGGGGAGACTTGCGCGGTGGCGCTTGACATATCCAAAGCATTTGACCGGGTATGGCACGCGTCACTGCTCTCCAAGCTCCTCTCCTTTGGGTTTCCTCCTTCTCTTTGCTTACTTATGTCTAGTTTTCTTTCAAATCGCTCAATATCGGCTGTTGTTGATGGGGCGACTTCTTCTTCCTTTTCTGTCAATAGTGGTGTTCCTCAGGGTTCTGTCTTATCTCCTACTTTATTCCTACTTTTCATTAATGATCTTCTCACCTGCACATCCAACTCTATTCACTCATATGCCGATGACTCGACCCTTCATTCTTCAACTCATTTCAATTCTGCTCCCTCTCTTACTTCTAGAATTGCCTCTCGTCTTAATCTTTCCGATTCTATTCTCGCTGATCTGGATAGAATTTCCGGGTGGGGTCGTCTGAACCTTGTGAAATTCAATTCTTTAAAAACTCAACTTCTACAAATCTCCCTCTCTAAGACACCTTCTAACTTTCCTATCTCTTTCGACGGTTCTCTCGTCTCTCCTGTTGACAATATAAACATCCTTGGCCTTAACATAAACAAAAAAATGTCTTGGAAACCTCACATCACAACGGTTGCTAGGGCGGCCTCAAAGAAACTGGGAGTTCTGTTTAGACTGCGAGGCTTTTTTTCCTCTTCTCAGTTACTCCAGTTATACAAG